>PVKE010001965.1:0-89665 GCA_004027555.1 Craseonycteris thonglongyai
CCCCCCCCCCCCCCCCCCCCGCAAAAAAAAAGTAGAGGGAAAAGTGTGTGTGTCTTATGGAGCAAATACTGCAAAGAAGAGTGCACGTTGGGGACCTTAATGATGCCGTGGGTAAGCCTGCAGCCAGATCAGAAAGCAGGGACTGCATGGAAGAGAGCTGGTCCAGGCAGGTCAGGTGCATCTTATGGAGCGAAAAATACGTATGTTTGAAATCAGTATGCACGCAAACAACAACAAAAGTTCACCTCCCCATGAGTATCTTAAACTTTTAGAAACAATATTTTATTAGTTTGCCTCACAAAATTAGAAGACTAGTCTATTGACAGGTCTGCATCTTTGGTTGATGTGCACGCATGTGCGCGCACGCACACGCACACGCACACACCTGTCTCTCTAGAGTTTTTTATAAATTGCCATGATTGGAAAGCTGTTTTAGAATGTGTTCAGAGCTTTATAATAGGTGGATCGGGGAAGCCGGGATGGCTCAGTGGGTTAAGCACTCACTTTGCAGCGCCGGGAACCAAGGATCAAATCCCAGCCCATGGGGACCCATGTGCTGAACTGGGGAGTTCCCCCAGTTCAGTTCTCTCTCTGTCTCTGTATCTCTCTCTCTCTCTCTCTCTCTATCTATCTCAAAAAATAAAATAAAAAAATAATAATTAAGCGTCATCTTAAAAAAAAAAAGGTGGATCTATATTCAGAGCATGAAGAAATAAGTATCTTTGAGACACAGCTAAGAGAAAACTTTATGCTATCCTATCCTTCTCAGTTCTTTTAGTTGTAAAATGTTTCATTTGTTTTATTCCAGTATTGCAATAAGTTGTGCCTGTGCCCTGTCAAGACTATAAAATTTGTGTTTATCTTTGCATCCGGTCTTGCCACCCACTTCATGGTCTCTGTGTCCAGCAGATTGGTAATGGTGCCTTCCTCCCAGTAAGTCAGTGTGTGCTGAATGTTGATCCATCTGTCCTTTGACCATCCAGATCTCAACCTGACTGATTGTATGGGTGGTAGAGTAGCTTAAACAAAGGCATGCCACAAACAGCTAAATATGGATGCAGAATCCAAGAGCATCAAATGCAGAACATTTTTCAGATATTTATAGCCTCAAAGCAAAGTCTATTGGCTGAAAAGCTCAGCAGCCTAGCAAAAGGAAACGGGAGCAGTAAAGCCAGCCTCACTGTCTGTGCTTTCTTGTAAACAATGAGAACATGAAAATTAACTACTTTACCATGAATGGATGGCCAGTGTAGGACATGCTTTGGGAGAAATTTAGGATACCAGCCTCTAGCAGTGTCTGTACTGGAGTATAGCATCCATTAGTTGACAGGTCTGCAAGTATATGCACAGATATGCTCTTGGTTAGTTAGTGGAGAAATGTAGTTATCACAATAAAGTAATCACCAAAATATATGGTTTTTAATTTTAATAGTATCATCAGAGGAAATCTGGGATGGCTTAGCAGGTTAAGTGCTCACTTTGCAGCCCTGGAGACCAAGAATCAAATCCCGGCCCATGTGGACCCATGTGCTGAACTGGGGTGTGCTTCCCATGCGGGAGACGCCCAGCCCAGTTCCCACCCTGCATGGCCCCCTCCCACCTGTGTGGAATGAAATCATGTCAGAAACTGATGACATACAACTATGGAGACTGTTCTGGGCCCTCCCCCTTCTCTCTGCTGTCTCTGTCTCTCTCTGTCTCTGTCAAAAACAACAAAATAAATCTTTAAAAAAACAAAAAAATATCAGAACTTATCTAAAAGATTCAGTCAATAAAATAAATGATAGCTAATTGTTTATTGATGACTGAGAGACCAGCTGGGAAATTTCTATAGGCCAGTACTACTTCAGCAAGCAGAAGAAAAAAGGAATTAATTATACTGCATCAAATACCACACGTAACTCTAGAAATGTGACAGTAGGAATTTGGTAAGAATTTCTCATGAACTAGATGTGAGTTGATGGGGGCAGAAGTCTTATCTTTTGTAGTAAATGTTGCTTATGCTTCAAAAATTAAGACAAAGAATAAAATATACTTTGTTGCATTTTCAGAGACTGTGTCTCTATATTTACTTAAAATGTTGCAAGTAATAACAAGTGCAGAGAATTGTTTCATTTTTATCTAGTATGAATTAGTTGTAACTAACTGGCCTTATGCAGAATGTTCTTAACATAATTAACTTTGAATATTCTTAGCAAATCACTAATTCCTACTTGTCTGAAACATGTACCCCATGATTCCTGTTTTAATATGTAAATGAATGATACTATTCAAGCAAGACTAAAAGTTTTGTGTGCTCTAGCTAATTGCTTGCTAGAAGAAAATCAGTGAATGTGTACCCAGTGCATCATGTTCATGTTACTTAAGTGTCTTCATTTCCTCAAATACTATTAATTGAACTTTTACCAATGAGTATTAATACTTTAGGAATTCTTGAGATCTTAAGCTTGAATTCAGTACGTAGGATGTTGGCATTGACTTTGAATGTTAACACAATTTCCCATGATCTCCAAATACATTTTATACACATTAGGAATAGATAGTTCTTGACTGTGTAGGCATAAACTATTTATTTGAAACTATATTACTTTCAAATAGCCCCCTTTTTTCTTCCTTTGAGAGGCATTTGTAAATCTCATTTAAATCATGTGTTCCATTAATGTTTACGGGTTAAAGACAATTTTCTTTGTAACACCTTAGTATTTTTCTATCCTTTATCATGTTGATTTATTACTATTTCATTTTAAAAGAATGAAAATGTTTTTGAAGAATGGAACTATACATCCACAACCTCTTTTTCAAAATCATTTGGATGAGAGTGGTTCAGAATTCAAAATTTTTTTATTTTTGGAAAAAATATACTATAGTGACATTAACTTCTTACTGGGGTCTGGAGCAACCTCCAGGAGTCATTCTTGTTAATATTTCTGCAACTAAACAAATGAATATCCACACTAAGTGTAGTATAAGAATATAGTGTTATGCCATTATGGGTTAGATTTTACTGCTAAATAAGTTACACAAAAAGTTTTCAGAACAGGTATGGAATAGAACTGTAGAAATTTTCTGATGAAAATAATATGAAATTCTAGAACACTATTTGAGAAGAGTGTGTTTATAAGGGTTGCCTTTATTTTTTAGATAAAATTCAGTGTATACACTTTAAAAATGATGTACAGTTGTGTCCTATTATGTTGAATGAAATAAATTTTCCTGATTTGCTAAGGAGAAAAAAAGGAGGGGGCATTCACATGACAAAGAAAGTAGGCTTTACTAAGGATATGGTGGCAAGGCAATGGTTTCTAATGCTTTGTTTTATTAGAAAGGAAGATGAGGTAAGTTGAAGGCAGAGGGTTTATGTAATTGTTCTTTGCAGGTTGCTGTCTTCAGTAGCTCAGAGTGATCTGATCATCTTTTAAGTAGGTGAACCACAATAAAAGCATTCAACAAATGACTGAGTTAATCCAGAAAAAATTCAGCTGTTTGTTTCCTTGTCCCTCCCTATTGGAATAGCTTTTCAGTAACCAGAGAGGTGTTTGGTCTTGTTAAGCAAGAGGAGGAGTTTGAAGTGTGCTCAGGGCACCACTGGAAGTGCTTCACCTGTCTTGGCAGATGGATAATTGCTCTTTGACGTTTGTAAAAACACCTTTCTTCCCAAAGGCTATCAAGTGCTACTCAAGACCTGTAGGTAGAGTATCCTTTACAAATTTAATGTAGCTTATTTTCTAGTGAGAAGGCAGCCATTGAGAAATAGCATGATATAGAAATACAGCAGTAAGGGAAAAAAAGATATCCTGAAGCCCAGAACAGTAGTGTTAGTGGGTATACTGTAAACAAAAGAAATAAAAATTAAGGCTTTGAAGGCATGACAAAATTTTGCTAGACAGTGATACAAAATTTATCCTCTTCCTTATCTTTACAGCAGGGTTCAGATGTTGGGAGTCTGAGTTTTACCTTCCCTTACCAAGTGTTCGTTACATTAATTAGTTGTATGTGTCTACTTTGCTCATAAGGGTCCAATTTCGATTCAGATTGCATTCTTATTCCTCTATAAAGTGTTTTCAACATTGCTCAAATTCTGTTCACATGGTGTCATTTTTGGTAGGCTTTCTAGAAGTACCCTTTACCCTACTCCTAAGTCTAGGAGATTGGTAAGTCATGTAGATACTGTTTGGGAGTGTGAAAAGTTAGAGAGGAAAAATATTTAGCATAATACAACAACAACAAAAAGTCAGAAAAATAGTGTGGAAAGGTAAAAAGAAATTTTAAAGTTGATAGTCCTAAATTTTTTTTTTAAAACAGTCCTTTGTTTCCTTATTAAGGGAACTGTCTCAGAAAGTTTAGTTTATTCCCAAAATTGGAGACAAATTCTAGTTTGTCAGGATTAGAACTCTTAACCTCAGATTCCTCAGCCTCCTATTTTAGCTTCTACATCTTACTGTTTTTCCTTAGGGAGATGGCCTTTCAAAGCTGGAGGTCAGGAACACTCAACAGTGAGAAATACCAGATTGTTAGTTTCACAGTCTTTAAGGGAAATGCTGGAAGTACCATTACCTAGGTAACAGACAACAGAAATGGACAAAACATCCAGAAAGTAAGAAGACGAGAATAATCTCATAGTGATCTGAAAGAAGTAAAGGACAGATTATATATTTTCATCTCTGCTTTTCTAAATTCTTTATCCACAAGTTCTGTGTTCTGCGATCAGAAGTGATATTTTAAGGAAATTTGAATGTTTCATTCATGAGGCTTAGAACCCTGGATAAAATTATACCTAATACTTTTCCATCTTCCCTTTTAATTGCTAAACTCTCTGATTCATATCATTAAAAAATTAATACCTTTTTTCTAATTATGACTATAATCTATGCTTAATATAAAGAATTTGAATTATAAGAAAATCCAAAGAAAATTAAGCTCACCTATAATCCCACAGCTCAGATATTACCATTCTTTTAATATTTTATAGTGTTTTATTTCCGTTTTTTTTGTGTGTGTGTACAAATGTACTTTTTTTCTATATATTTGGTATCAAACTGCATTTGTTTTATGTTCTTTTTTTCTAATAGTAAGGGTGTCCCAAATTCACGCAAGATTTGAATTTTGCGTCATTTGTGCGGTAAAGTGTTGCCAACGAAAAAAAAAGACAGCGTGACAGCTGACAGTTCAGGGTTATTAAAAATGGAGCACTACACGAAAGAACAACGCATTTTCATTATTGAGCAATGAAAATTCACAATTTTTAATTATAAACCTGTGTTTTCTATCAAAATTACTTCTTGTGTGAATTTTGGGACACCCTTTATATTTTCTCACGTTTTTGAAAATGTTTAAAATTTTTTCAAATGCATTTTTTAAATTTATTTATAAAAATAGGTAATATATTTTTTCTTTCAAAATTCAAAAGGTATAAAAGGGTGTCCATGAAGTCTTTCACTGCTCTCTTGCCCCTTACTTGCCATCTGGTAGGGGATCATTGCCCCCTCTACACAGTCAGTAGATGTTTGAAATTCTTGTGTATTATTCCACACCAATTTCACGCACACAGAGGCAGATGAGTAGATAAGTAAAAACTGCCATGAACGGGGTCCAAGACATTTAATTTAAAACATACTGTCATGTTTTTTGCAAGTTAATGAAATGACTGGAGCAGGCCTTCAAAGGACATCTGTTTGGAGCTCTGGGGGTCTGGAGCCAGTTGTTAATTGCTTTATGTCTGAATTGATATAATTTTTACTGTGCATCTGCCTTTTTTTTTTTTTAATATTTATTTTATTGTTTTGAGAGAAGGAGAGAGAGAGAGAGAGAGGCCCGAGCAGTCTCCACAGTTGTACATTATTAGTTGTAAAGATTTATGTTACTGTTTTGAGAGAAGGTGAGAGAGAGAAGAACCAGAGCAGTCTCCACAGTTATACATTATTAGTTGTGACATGGTTTCATTCTACACAGGTGGAAGTGGGGCCATGTGGGGTGGAAACCGAACTGGGGGCCTCTGGAATGGGAGGTGAGAGCCTTCGCTGCCAAGACATCCCAGCTGTTACCCGTTGCACCTCACACAGTTCAGCATATGGGTTTGCAGGTGCCAGGTTGGTACTTGATCCCTGGACCTCAGAGTTGCAAGCAAGTGCTTACCCTGCTGAGCTATCTCAGCATCCCCCTTCTTTTTTGACACAAATGATAATCCATTGTAAGAACTGATCTGCACTTTGTGTTACTCCTCTTTCACATCCCCCTTTCACACACACTTACGAATGTATATTGCATATATTTTCCTGTCAGATCTGTAAAGCATTTCCTCATTTTCCTTATGGCTGCATAATGCCTGGATAAATCATAATTTATTTAACCATTCCCCCGAGTTTTGTTGTTCCAGTTGAATGTATCACTCTCCGTTTATGGCTTTTTTTGTTGTTGTTTTAGGTCATAGTTAGAATGGCCTTTCCTACTCCTGAGGTTACAATATCATACGGAATAGTTTGTCTAGTACTACTTATTTTTACTTTTTTGCATTTAAATCTTTGATTTATTTGGAATTCATTCTGGTATAAAGTATGAGATATGGGTACAATTTCATTTTTATTAAGATGGCTTTCTAGTTGTCCTATCATTGTTTGTTGAATAATCCATGTTCCCCCACTGATTCAAGTTGACTCCTCTGTGCTTTACCTGATTGATTTTGGTTTATTTCAGTATTTTCTGCTGTTTTATTGGTCTGTCACATGCCAGTATCACATTGCTTTATTACCCAAGCTTGATAATATGAGAATAGAATTTTTTTTTTTAAGATTTATTTTTATTAATTTTTGACAGAGAGAAACAGAGACAGAGAGAGACAGAGAGAAGGGGGAGGGCCCAGACAGCAGTTTCCATAGTTGACATTAGTTTTCCATATAGTTTCACTCCACAGGTGGGCACAGGGCTGCGCAGGGCAGGAACTGGGCCGGGAGCCTCCCACTTAGGCCCAGGCAAGAACTGAACTGGTGGCACACCCCGGTTCAGCATGTGGGTCTGCATGGGCCGGAGCCGGGATTCGATCCTTGGTCCGCAGGGCTTCAAAGCAAGCGCTTAACCCGCTGAGCCATCCCAACTTTCCCGAGAATAGAATTCTTTAATGACTCTAGTTTTATATAACTTATCTCACCATTATCTTACTTTAGATAGTAACATTTTTCAAACTTTTTATAATAACAGACTACTGATTATCTTTGTGCACAAGTCTTTTAAGTTGAACTTCTGACTTTTTCTGTAGGCTGAATTCCTAGAAGAGTGTGCTTTTAAAGGCCCGAGACTTGTTGCCAAATTGATGTGACCTTCCTGGAAAGCAATTCCTGCTACAAATATATGAAAGTATGGCTTATAATTTTAAGTCCCATTTCTGTGTTGTTACTTTCAACATGTTGAAGTAGTTTTACAAAGATTTTATGTAGTGCCTTAAACATAATTTAGCACATATTAAATGCCCTCAGTTCTAATGTTTGTAAGACTGCCTTTCAGAAACTGAGTTTTTTTTCTATTGGTACTTCTTTTGATTAATGGCATATTGCCAAGTGAATTGAGGGTTGAGCATGAGTATAGAGTTGAAGCAGTTGGCCTTATTTTTACTAAGTTAGGCTTTCCAACTGAAATAACTTGACACAGGTTTTTAGATATTCTAAGAAGAACATAGTTGTTGACTTTTATCTCAGCTGTTCATGTCCTCTTTCAACTCTGTTTCTCAAAAAGGAATTGGCATTCATGAAAGTTCTTCTGAACATGATTTGTATATGGGTTCACTTAATTTTAGCTCAGTGAATGACTGAGGTGTATACCTTATATAATAATGTGTTAATGACTGAGTTTTTAGCATGGAGTTGATTTAGGTATGCTCTAGGGAAGTTTATTGGATTGTCAAAGCCAAATTCAAAGAATGGCAATAAGAACTAACATTAATGACAAAAGTAATTTAAACTCTTCAGAAAAAAAGGGCAGGAATAGGAATTGGACTCTGAAAAGTCTTGAGTTATTAACCAGTTAACCAGATTTTCTTTTTTAAGGATTTTATATTTTGGGAATAGAGTTAGATTCATAGCAAAATTGTAAAGAAGGCACCAACATTCCCATATACCAGCTGTTCCAACACATGCATAGCCTTCCCCATTTTAAACATCTGTAACCAGATTGGCACATTTATTGCAATTAATTAACCTAATTAGCATGTCATTATCACCCAAAGTCTGTAATTTACATCACGGTTCACTCTTGGTCTTGTAAATTTTATGGATTTTGACAAATGCAAAATGACATGTATCTACCATTAAAGTATCTCCTATAGAATATTTTCACTGTCATAAAAATCCTCTATGCTCCATCTCTCTCTACCCCCTACCCCCTGGCAACCACTGATATTTTTACTGCTTCAGTAGTTTTGCTTTTCCATAATGTTATATAGTTGGAATCATACCCAGTTGTTTTTTTTAATCAGCTGTTTTATTTAGTATATAATATATACTCATAAGCTTGCCTTGTTAAGTCAGAAAGCAGATTTAGAAAAGAACAAAGTAGTTTAACTTTTAGCAATGGTACAGAGCAGTTTGAGAGTGAAAAGAAGAATCTGGTATCCAGTTAATATTGTGGGCATTTGTAGGAAGTTTTGTTTGAATGCGATTTGAACAGGATGTGAGGTGTAAATATTTTACTCCCATATTTTCCTCAGTTTTGACTGTGTACAATTCCTGTGAGTTCAAGAATGCCCCTGAGTGAGAAAATCCAAATTCTTTCTAGAGCATGTTTCTATTTAGAAATGAGCTCGTTTTGCGCAAGTGGTTGGTGATTAGTCTATAGCAACAGACAAACCTTGAAAAAGATGGCCAGTCTTATAGCTGCCAGCTAACAAAAGACGTATTTCAGTATCTAAAAAATGACTACCTTTAGAATTTTCTGATTTCATTAAGACTTCATAGTAGTTTTCCTTTTCTTTCTTTGTTTTTTAATTTTTTTTAAAAGATTTATTTTATTGTTTTTGACAGAGAGAGAAAGGGGAGGGCCCAGAGCAGTCTCCATAGTTGTATGTCATCAGTTTTCAACATAGTTTCTATCCACAGGTGGCCAGAGGGTCGCGCAGGGCGGGAACTGGGTCTGGGGCCTTCTGCATGGGAGGCTCGCACCTGCAAGCTGGGGGCCTCCCACATGAGGCATGCCTAGCCCCTAGCGCCCCCCACAAGGGAAGCTCACCCGTGGAATCCAACTGGGGTGGGAAGTACATGGGTCTGGCTGGGTGACCTGGGCGAGGGACTGGTGGGCTGCGAGTCCATCCTTGGACCCTGGGGCTGTGATGCGAGTGCTCAACCCATTGAACCATCCCAGCTTTCCCTAGTTTTGCTTTTCACAAAAATGAAGGTTTATGTGCTTATTCTGAATCTAGGTACATAACATGATTAAAAAAAATGGGACCATATATGGTGATTGTTATTGATATGGAAGGATACTCCAGAGAATTTGATATGGTTATATCTCTTGTTTTGTTCAGAAAGTCCTAAGTCATTGTTTTGCAAGAATACCCTAAATCAGTTTAAGAAGAGATCTTTAGTTATTTGCATGTAAGGTTGTATTTTTGGTGTACACCTTGATTATCATGCTAGAGCGTCAACTTGAGAGAGACTTTATTTTGTAATGTTTATTGGATGATAATCTTTCTTTTTCTGTAGCTTAACTAGTAATGATAATGTTTCCTTTATATAACCAGTAATAATCCATTGACTTGTGATCATATTATATAAACTTATGGTTTTACAAAATTTTACAAAATAGAATTATACAGTATTTGTCCTGTTGCTGGCTTATTTCACCAAAAGGTAGCATATATCATCCTTGTAGCTTATATCTAAACTTTATTTTTTATGGCTGAGTAACATTCCATTGCATGTATATGCCCCATTTTGTTTCTCCATTAATCTGTCAATGGACACTGGATTGTTTCAACCTTGTGATTACTGTATTGTGAATGCTGCTGAACATTGGTGTGCAATTAGCACCTTGCTTTTAGTTCTTTTGGCTATTCCTAGGAGTGGCATTGCTTGGTCTTATGGTAGTTCTATGATTAAGCTTTTGAGAAACCACCAAATATTTCTGCAGCATCTGTACCTTTTTACATTCCTACCAGCAATGCACAAGGGTTCTAATTTCTCCACAATCTTGCTTACACTTATTATTTTCCATTCTTTTGGATTATAACAATCCTGGTAATGTGAAGTGGTATTTCATTGTGGTTTTGATTTCCATTTCCCCAATGATTAGTGATGTTGAGCATTTTTTGTGTACTTAATGGCCATTTGTATATTTTCTTTGGAGAAATGTCTATTCAAGTTCTTTTATATTAATTCTTAGTAGATATATTAATATTTTTCACATTTTCAGTGATAGTGTTAATTATCTTGTGTATTAAACTTAACTCTAATAACAGTAACAATCATGAGCATAATTATAACAACAATAAACAAAAGTAAGACTTTTTGGGCGCTTACTATTAGCTAGGCACAGTTCTAGATGCTTTATGCCTATTTATTTAAACTTCATAACTACCCAACGAGGTAAATACTATTATTATCCTCATTTGATAGTTGAGAAATCAGAGGCATAGAGATATAAAGAACTTGCTCAAGGCTATACAGCAAGTAAGGGCTGATTTGGGATTTTAATTCAGGCTGTTCACTCTTGACTCTATGCTCTTAAGTACTATGTAATTTGGCTTCTCACTGAAAACATCCAAGTTGTTATTATAAAAAGCATTCAGTTTGATGTTTGTTAAAGCTGTAGTTTACATATGTGTTTTATATAGTACCATAACTATAAAATAATGACATTTGATCTAGCTGTGCTCTGGATGTCATGATGTTATTGACCATCTTCATAGAGTTGTCCAAGTTTTATTAACTGTAGACAGCATGAGGAACTGTATGTGGGTGAATGATGTGAGTCTGTTAGCTGTCATTTATATATTTTTAGCAGTAATACAAAACATGAAAATAGGTTTTTTTCTTTTAAAAGTATGCCTTTCTAGTCCTATTATTTATGTTTAAGCAAGCCAATGATAATACCAAAACCACACAATCTTAAGAACCATGAGCTACCGGTATATTCATCTAGGACAGGGGTCTCAAACTGGCGGCCCGCAGGTCGCTTCCATAGTGGAAGGCTATTTTCTTCATAACAATTTTTTCTATTTTCATTTTATTTCAGAGCATCGTGGGCCACAAAAAATTACCTCGGAGGCCGCATGTGGCCCATGGGCCGCCAGTTTGACACCCCTGATCTAGGACATAACTTTATTCCAGGATTTACACTTCAGGCACTCTCCACTTTAATGTCCATAATTCTAAAAAGAAAATCTACTTTCATAGAAGCAGGTAAACCCCAACATTGATCATAGTTTGAACATATAATAGACATTTTAGGGTATTTATAGAATTCACATATTTTTTTCTAAAAGCCCAGGAATGTGGCTTCTTGGTGGGCTTGGTTTGCTACCTTAGTTCCTCTTGAAACTGCTTATCCTTATGGTGCATATGCTTTATAATTTAAACATATCCTAAGGTTTGTATTTTAAGGACTCAAAAATTTTAAGCATGATTTATTTATACACATAATTTATAGCCTTTGTGAATCAATTCTCAAATATAACTTTTTTCCTACTAATGGATTGCAGTTCTTCAAAATCTCTGATTCTTTTGAGCTATGGATAATTTAGCAATTGGAAGTGAATTGTAGCCTTAGATTGTGATCAATTCATCTGTCTTTGAAAAATGATTTAATATGATATATTTGACATACAACAAATTATACATGTGTTTTGAAATGTGTGAATAATCATGAAACCATTACCACGATAAAGAAAATAAAAAGTTTCTTGCTTCTCTTTGTAATCATCCTACCCTACCCCTTCCATCCTATCACCATACAACTACTGATCTACTTTTTTATGTAAATGGAATCATACTTATTTCTAATCTGGCTTCTTTTATTTAGCATGATTAAAGATTCAAGCAACTTGTTGGATATATCAATAGTTAATTCCTTTGTTTTGCTGAGTAGTATGTCATTAAATGGATATTTCATAATTATGTTTACCTTTTGATGAAATTTGGGTTATTTTTACCTCTTTGGATATGACAAATAAACTTGTATTTAAGTCTTTGTATAAACATATTTTTATTTCTGTTGAGCAGATATGTAAGAGTGGAATGACTGGGTCATATGGTAGGTGTATGTTTAACATTTTAAGAAGCTGCCATACTGTTTTCCTGAGTGCTTTTATGACACCACCAGCAGGGAATGACAGCTCCAGTTTCACTGCCTTACTTACACTTTACCAAGTGTGTTTGTGTTTTTTAATTTTAGTCATTCTAAAAGGTGTGTAGTGGTTGATATCCATCATTGTTTTTAATTAGAATTCTTTTGGTGACTAATGATGTTGATCATCTTTTCATGTGTTTACCAGACAGCGTGTTATCTTTTTTAGTGAAATGTCAAATCTTTTTTCCTTGCTTTTGCTTACTGAGTTATATGAATTCTTTATAGATTCTAGATATATATTATTAATCAGAGATATGTGATTTGCAATTGTTTTTTCTCATGTGACTTACCTTATCATACTCTTAACAGTGTCTTCAATGAATAGAAGTTCTTAATTTTGATGAAGTTGACATCAATGTTTTCTTTTTGTGGATTGTGCTTTTGATATTTTATTTAAGAAGTCCTTGTCTAGCCCAAGAGCACAAAAATTTTTTTCTAGTGTTTTCTAAAAGTTTTATAATTTTAGGTCTGTGATCCATTTTGATTTTATTTTTATGTATGGTACAAAATAAAAATTGAAAATTGTTTTAAAAATAGGGATATCTAATTGTTTCAGCACTGTTTGTTGAAAAGTCTATTCTTTCTGCACTTAAATGCATTTGCACCTTTCTTGAAAATCAAATATATATGTTGGTCTAACTTTGTTTTTCATCTTCAAAGTTATTTTGGTTATTCTAGATCATTTGCATGCCTATATGAATTTTAGACTCTGATTATCAATTTTACACAAAAATCCTTCTGAGATTTTGATTGGGATTGTGTTGAATCTGTAGATCAATTTGGGTAAAATTATTATTTTAACAATATGAAGTCTTTCTATACAGGAACATAGTATATCTCTCTCTGTATTGGTCTTCTGTAATTTCTATAAAGCTTTCAGTGTACTAGTCTTGAACATATTTTCTTAGATTTACCCCTAAGTATTTCACAATTTTTGATGGTATTGTAGATTGTATAAGTTTAAAGTTTTTTAAATTTCCAATCTTTTGTTGCCTAATGTAGAGAACTACTGTAGATATTTTGCATTTTTGTCTTGTGTCTTGCAACCTTGCTCAATCATTTGTTATTTCTAGTGGATATTTTTTGTAGATTCTATTGGTTTTTCTATGTAAAAAATCGATTATATTGTCTGCAAATAAAGACAGTTTTACTTTTCTTTCCAGTCAGGATGCCTTTTGTTACTTTTTCTTGCCTTATTACACTGGCTAGAACCTTTAGGATAATGTTTAGTAGAAGTTGTGAGAGCAAACAGTCTTACCTTCTTCCTGATCTTAGGGGAAAAACTTTTAGTCTTTTACTATTTAAATGTGATGTTAGATTTAGGTGTTTTCTTGTTTGGTTTTGTTTTTGTTTTTATATGCCCTGTATCAATTTGAAGACATTCATTCTATTACTAGTTTCATGAGAGGTTTTTGTTTTTTTTAAATCAGGAATGATTGTTGAATTTTATCCAAATGCATTTTCTACATCTATTCAGATGATCATATGATTTTTCTTTTCTAGTCTGTTAATATTAGTTACATTGATTTTTGAGTCTTAAACCAACTTGCCATCCTGACATACTTGGTTATGATGTATTATCAGCCTTTTTACATGTTGCTTGGTTTGTTTGATTTGTTTTGCTAAAATTATGTTAAATAATTTTGCATCTATATTCGTGGAGGAATATTGATTTCTATTTTTCTTGTGATATTTATCTGGCTTTGGTTTCAGAGTGTGCTGACATCATAGTATGCATTGTGAAGTATTCCTTTTTTTTTTAATTATCTGGAAGAGTGTGTAGGATTGATATTATATCTTCCATGTATTTTTGCTATAATTCATTAGAGAAGCTTTCTGGACCTGGACTATTCTTTGTAAGAAGATTTTTCACTTCAGATCCAATTTCTTTCATAGATAATAGGCCCATTTAGGTTGTTCATTTCTTCTTGATGAGGTTTTGTTTTTCATGTTTTTGAAAGATTGGGTTCATTATGTCTCGGTGGTCAAATGTAACAGCATAAAATTGTTCATAACATTTTCTTATCCTTTTATTTAGAATCTTTAACAATGTCACCTCTCTCATTCCTCATACATTTCTGTCTTTCCTCTTTTATTTCTGTCCATCTGGTTTAGGTTTATCAATTTTATTGATAAGAGAATCAACTTTTGGCTTCATTGTCTTTTTCCTATTTTTTCTCCTTCCTTTTTCCTTTCTATTTTTCTTTTAAAATTGCACTGATTTCTTTTCTAATATTTATCATTTCCTTTTTCCTGTATACTTTGGTTTTATTTGTTATTCCTTTTCTAGATTATTAATATAGAAGCTGACACCATTGATTTGAGACCTTTTTTTTCCTAAGAAAGGCATTTTTGTGCTATAAATGTCCCGAGTATAGCATTAGTTGCATCCCACAGATATTTTGTTTCAATTTAATTCAATTCATAATAGTTTCTAATTTCTCTCTTGATATCTTTTTTTTTTTTGACCCATGCGCTATCTATAAGTGTATTATATAGTTTCCAAATATTTGAGGATTTGCTAGCTATTATTTTTTATTGATTTCTTATTTACGGTCAAGCATATACTTTGTATGATTTGAATCCTTTTAAATTTACTGAGACTTGTTTTATGTCCCAGAATATAGTGTGTACTGAAAATGAATTTGTTTTTTGCTGTTGTGAAGTGTTTTATTAATGTCTGTTAGGTACAGTTGGTTGATAGTGTTTTGCAAGTCTTCTATTATTATTCCTGATTTTCGATTAATTATTGGGAGAGATTTGATGAAGTCTTTGGCTATAATTGTGGATTTGTATTTTTTCCCTGCAGTTAAGTCATGTTTTGTTTCATATATTTTTTTTTATTGTTTTGACAGAGAGAGAGAGAGAGAGAGAGAGAGATACAGAAACAGAGAGAGAACTGAACTGAGGGAACTCCCCAGTTCAGCATATGGGATCGCATGGGCTGGGGCCGGGATTGGATCCATGATCCCTGGCGCTGCAAAGTGAGCGCTTAACCCACTGAGCCATCCCGGCTTCCCCTCATATATTTTGACACTTTGTTATTAGGAGCATAAACATTTGGATGTATTATGTCGTCCTGATGAAGACATAATGGCTCTGCTACAAGGTAACATAAATATTCTTATTTTGTAGACCCATGTCACATATTGAAGAATACTTTTGAAGACCTTGGAATGAGATTGTTATATGTTTTCAAAGATCAAAATATTCCCTTTAACTTGCTCTAACAGAGTTACTAGAAATCTTTGAGTAATGAAGTAACTGATACTGGTACAAATAGTAATCTTTTTGATGTTTTGACCTGAGTAACTTTTGGGGCTACCATCTTAATCAGGTTTATTATTTTTTTTAAGTGTTTTTTACAGAGAGACAGAGAGAAGTGGGAGGGCCCAGAGCAGTCTCCATAGTTGCACACCATTATTTTTCTACATAGTTTTTATTCCACAGGTGGGTGGGGGGCTGTGTGGGGTAGTACTGACTGGGGGCCTCCCACATGGGCAGCATGCCTGGGGCAGGAGCCAAACCAGGGACCTCCTACATAGGAGACTTGCCCCAGTGAGAACTGAACTGGGGGCACACACCAGTTCAGCCTATGGGTCCTCATGGGCTGGAGCTGCAAGAAGCGTTTTCAACCCACTTAGCCATCCTGGCATCCCCAGGTCCAGTTTTTTAGGTGAACTCAATTCTAATCCATTCTGTTTCAGCATTTGTATGATGTTTTCATATTTTAGCTAAAAAGCCTTTAAAGGTGCCTTCCAGGTAACACATAAACCTTCCTTTAAAAATAGACTTATTTATGTTGAAAAATAAAACATACCTTAACTGAAGGAAATAGCAAGATCATATAAATAAAGCAAGTTAAGATTTGGAATATGATTCTTTCAATTTCTTTCACTGTATTACAGAGAGTTAGAGCAGGATCCTAGTTATCTCCTATCCCCAACTTTTCACAAATCACCTGTTTCATAATACATTTTGAAATTTTATAGGTATTAGCGGACTTACTGGTTTCTAGTTTCTGAGACCTACCCTTAACAACTTTATGAAAAGTAGTATATTTGCTTTATGTAAGGTCATCTTTAGAAGTTTTTTAAATCTCTTTTTCCTATTTCCTCTTAATGTTTTATTTTTTTTAAATGTATTTTGTTCACTAAAGGATTAAAAACTTATATTTGTGGAGCCATGGGCATGTATGATAGGCATTTTGTTTTGTGTTCCCTATAGCAACTTTGTGAAATAGACAGGTTTATAGGTGAAGAAACTGAGTGTAAAGCAGGTTGTGATTTTCTCAGTTAGTAGTTCTGCTTTCTCTTTGTCATTTGTTGTCATTACACTCTTTCCCCCCAAAACTCTAGACCTCTCTGCTTTGTTCATGTTTCTCTGTACACAGTTAAACAAAACAAAGCAATAAGTAAGCCCAGCCCTTTGTTTTTATTTTTTACTAACCTTTCTTCATTTTTGGTTTTAGTCTTTTTGATACTGTTTTTCATTTCTAGGTTTCATTGGAAGCTTTTGAAGATAGACACTCTTTAAAAGCAAAGCCTGGCTCTAGAACTGCCTGGTTTTATTTATGGCATTCTGTACCTTGAGTACAAAGGGGATTTTGAGTCTTCTCAAAAGAGCATGGACTACATGGAGCTGACTGCTATTGTTTTCCCTCCTGAGAAAAAAATCAATGACTGAATGTGCCACCAGCCTGAGACTCATGAAATGTTCAGTTGAGTGGTTTTTGGAATTTTAGGTGATTGTGAAAACGTTATTGTTCTTAATGAACAGTCCCAATTTTGTCTGGTATAAGAAAAAATAGGCAAGTGTAGGATTGTTGATTCATAAAGCCAACATTAGAGTTGAAAAAATTGAGTATTTTGGGACATACTTTAAGTCAAAAATAAAATGATGCTGTCTGCTTTATTCTTAAGTCAGAAATGGAGAAAATGGAATTGACATGGCTGTTTTCTTAAATAATATTTTCAGGTCTTTAGGAATGAAGACTGTTGTAGGAATGCAATAAAAATGATTGCATATCAAAACTGACACGAGAAGTCATTTGTCTGTTTGCATCCTTGCACATCATCTTAATGTATGTCCAGGAAGAAAATGAATCAAATCAAATGATTCATGAATTGGCATTAGAGGCAGGTATCTTTGGGGTTCATGAAAAACCTGTATTGGAGAGCTAGGATTTTTATAACCAGTAAAGTCTTATTTATTTTTTGTTATGTCTTATATAAAATTATAACCAAGGGAAGCGTAGTTTTTGAGGGAAGAATTAATGAAAAAGTTTGTCAGATTTTATGGTCTAGCTGTTCACCATGGAATGAATCTGTAATATTAAATTTCCATTTCCTTAGTCTCATACTCTGGAGCATTTAATTGTGTGTTATTTAAAATGTATTTTTATTTTTAGATCGTAGTCAAGTTGACTACAGGTTAGTGGTGATAAATACCAAAGATGTTATTATAATCTGTGGGTAGAGAATGCTAGCATTTCATGATCACAAATAACATTGGTGCCAAATTCAGCCTGTTGACCACTGTTATTAAAAATGAGTCCCTCAGCCCATCTATGTAAGAATCACTGGGAATGTTTCTTGCAAATGCAGATCCCTGGATTCTTTCTGCCCCCATCTCCCACCAATCAAAATTTCTGGGAACTATGTCTAGAATTTAAATTTTAACAAGCACCTAAGTAATTTGGGTGCACATTAAAATTTGAGATCTCCATTTACAGTAGATTCAATATGTTATACATACTGCTCTCCTGTTTGAAGATGATTAAATTAGAAGATCTTTGAGAGCAGAGAAGCCCAAGGATATCTCTTCAGTTTAAGAATCAAATAAGTTGTATGCCTTAAACTTACACAGTGATGTATGTCAATTATGTCTCAATAAAACTGAAAAAAGAAAAAGAAGTTTTATTATCTGGGGAGGGGGAAGAATCAGATAGATTTTTGGAGCTCTGAAACAAAGCTAACACATAGTTATATTGTTCATTTCATTTATTGGTTTCTCCTGAGGCTGTAACTTGGATTTGAATTTTATAATTCAGGGCTTTAATCATCTAATGTTTGTTTAAGCAGGGTAGAAGGTATTGTAAGACTTGGACTACATTTCAGTTCCTATGGGGCTGAAGAAATATAGGTAAGCTGCACATTCACCTTGCCATCTGGTCCCTACTTCACTGTATTCTCTCCTAGTGTTCTTCCACATCAGTTTTTCCAAAATTGGCCTTGATTTAAAATATAGGGGAAGCCGGGATGGCTCAGTGGGTTAAGCACTCACTTTGCAGCACCGGGGACTGGGGATCGAATCCCGGCTCCGGCCCGTGCAAAACCATATGCTGAACTGGGAACTCCCCCAGTTCAGTTCTCTCTCTGTCTCTGTCTCTGTATCTCTCTCTCTCTCTCTCTGTAAAAAATCAAAATAAATAAATAAAAATATATTTAAAATATAAAACCAGAAAGGAGGGGAAATTCTTGAGGTTTCTTATTTCATACTGTATGAAATTTGGTATGTGTTATGATATGCTTATCTATGTCAGAATTTTCAAAAAATTTTCCTCAAAGGGAATACCCAGAAGCCCATAAAATGAAGTTGATCTACTCTACTCACATCCCCTGGGTGCATCTCCTGGGCACTCTAGGGCCTTTAGTATAAAATTTGGAAACCACTGGAAGGAGAGGTGGTTAATATTTATTAAATTATGAGGAGAGAGCAGAGTGAGTCTGAAATGTATCATAATTGTTCAGTCCTTAGAGCAGTGGTTCTCAACCTGAGGCAGTTTTGCCCCCTTGGGGGCATTTGGCCGTGTCTGAAGACAATTTTTTTTTTATTGTTAAATTTATTGGGGTGACATTGATTGGTAACAATTAGATAATTTCCGGATGTACAAGTCTACATTATATCACCTATGTATTGCATTATGTGCTCACCACCCAGAATCAGCTCTCCTTCCATCACCATATATCTGGTGCCCACTCCCACCTCCCTCCCACTTTTCCTCCCCTGCCCTCCCCTTCCCTCAGGTAATCACCAAACTACTGAGTGTGTCTATAAGTCTTTGTTTCTTTGTTACTTTCAGTTTTATAATCCACCTATAAGTGAGCTCATATGTTTCCTGATTCTTTCAGTCTCACTTATTTCGCTTAATAAGATGGTTACAAGGTCCATCCATGTTGTCACAAATGACTATACTTCATCTTTTCTTATTGCTGAGTAGTATACCATTGTGTAAATGTGCCACAATGAAGACAATTTTGATTGCTACATCTGGGGTTGTGGGAGTAGAGCTACTGGTATCTAGTGGGTGAAGGTCAGAGTACTGCTAAACATCCTACTGTGTGCAGGACAACTTCTTACAACAAAGAGTTATCCTGTCTCAGATGTCAGGGTTGAGAAACCTGCCTTAATGAAACAAGTTTTCTAAAATGAGTTGGTTTATAGACCATATTCTAATATATAACTTGGTATACAGACCATATTAAATACTTATTAAGAGTGCTTATTAATATAAGGGAAGCAGAAATGTTTAAGTTGATCATAGTATTCAAGATTTTTCTTTATTGAGTTATAATTTAAATAAAATTTAAGTAAACTTTATTTCTTTTATGTGTACAGTCCTGTGATCTTTGATATGTATAGACAGTCATGTAAAATCCCTTCACAATCAAGGTAGAGAATAGTTCCATCATCCCAGAAGGTAGTCCATGCCTCTTTATAATCTGCCCCACTTTCCCACTACCAGCCCTTGACAACCACCAATCTGATTTCTGTCCCTATACTTTTAACTTTTCCAGACTGCTTCCTTTTAAAAACAATAATATTCTAGTGTATGTATGTGGCACATTATCCAACTCATGGTCACTTGGGTTGCTTCCACCTTTTGGTTATTGTGAATAATGCAATCATGAATATTGTTGTAAAAATATTTGAGTCCCTTAATTCAATGAGAGTGGGTATCTACCCAGAAGTGGAATTGCTGGATCATATATTAACTCTATGTTTAATTTTTTGAGGAAGCCACCATACTGTTTTCCATAGTGGCTGTACCATTTTACATTTTCACCAAAAATATACAAGATTCTGATTTTCCACATCTTTGGCAACATTCCTTTTTTTTCCCCAATGAAAGCCTTATAATGTGAATAAAATGGTTTCTCACTGTGGTTTTAGTTGCACAATTTGTTTACAGTATGAAAACTGTCTCTAAAAGATCTTATTTTGTTTTGCTTTTGAAATTAAGAACTTAAATTATTTTTAGATGACTAACAGTAAACTTTATATTCAGATGATGTATATGATAGTCTCATCAATTTAAAACTGGATTGTCCTGGGTTTCCTGCTCTCTCATACTTAGTAGCTAGCACTGTCAAACAGATTAGAACAAATGACTAAAGAATTTGTTCTGTGCTTTATTAGTTATTTTCCAATTCCTCCTCTCAAAGTCTTCCAGCATACACATGTGCATCCTTTTCATGGTAGTATCATCTTATTCACTAGTTTTTAAAAAGATGCAATTCTAGTTCTATGATTTTTCTCATATTTCTTCTACCCCTAGTGCAAAGTTTGCTATGATTAGTCATTCTACACAAACATCATGTGTTAAAAGTTCTTAGGACTATATTGTTTTGTGAGTTAGAGCCACAAAGATGTTGGATTGGGACAAGGATAGTCTCCCTACCTACCACAACAAAAAAATATAACAAAATATTCAAAATTTTCTATCATAGTCATTTGCTATTAACAACTATGTATGAAAAGTACTCTAGCACTATGTTGAAAAGTAGGGATATATGATGGTACATTTTAGACTAATTGAACAAAACATCTTAAATATTTCCAGTTGAGGAAGGTATTCTTGAACAGTAGAGACTTCTTTGTTCATGAAGTATATGGTGGTGATGAGAGAAATTATATTGTTGATACAGTTGTATGTTTTTTAGCCAGTTGGTGGATACTTGAATATCCACTAAAGGATTAAGACTTGGTGCTAGGTATTGTACAGGATTCAGATTATTACAATATTATAATAACTAATATTTTATGGTCATTACTATGTGCCAGACACTTTTGTGGGCACTCGGAATTTATTACTCAAGTGATTTTTACAACCACTATATCCTATGATCCTCATTTTGCTGATGAGAAAACTGAGTCTTGGGGAAGGTACATATCTTGGCCAGTGTCACAAAGCTGATGATGAAGCTTCCATTTGAACTCAGGTGATATAACCCCAGATCCTACTAGAAAGTAGAAGAAATGGTTCCTGCTCTCAAATAACTTTTAGTTTAGTTGATATGAAAAGTTTCAAACACATGCAGAGATATACACATATTTAAAAGTTGTAGACTGTAAATAAGTGCCATTAGTGGAAAGTGGGGTCCAATTAGTTCACAAGATTGGCATAGCAAAGTAGAATCAAAATTCCATAGTCCAACAGTATTGCTGCATAATATTGTTGAGTGGCTGGTATGGGCTATGCATAGTACTTATATACTCTATATGAGTTAGAGTGAAAGAAACACCATTCTTTTAGAAAGAACTTTTTTGTTTATTTAAAAAAATCTTTGGAGACATGTACATATAGTTATGATGAAAGTTTTATTTTCTTTCACTTGTTTTTGAAGTTTTTTTTAAAATAAAAATGTTGGAAGATTTTGAGTGTGTGTATATTTTACAACCTAGCTGCCTTCTAAAGCAGGGCTTTCTAACCCCTGGGCAACATACCGGTACCAGTCCCTGGCCTATGAGGAACCAGGCCAAGCAGCAGGAGGTGAGTGGTGGGCAAAGATTCATCTGTATTTACAGCCGCTCCCCATCTCTCTCACATTAGCTCCTGTGCTCAACCTCCTGTCAGATCAGCAGCAGCATTAGATTAGTTGTATAATTATTTCACTATATATTGCAGTGTAATAATAATAGAAATAAAATGCACAATAAATATAATGCACCTGAATTATCCCAAAATCATACCTCCCCACATCCACAGAAAAATTGTCTTCCATGAGACTGGTTCCTGGTTCCAAAAAAGGTTGAGGACTGCTGTTTTAAAGGATTTCTGCTTGCATTACTCTTTGAAAGTTGTTCTTGTTCATAATCCGTGGGAGATAATGGGGAAGGGAAGAGAAGGAAACAGTTAGATTCATTCAGTTCCCATAAATGACTTCTGTTAACTTTGTTGAATGCTTCAGGTCTGTGCTCAGAAGCAGGATGTGTCATGCATGACCCAGCATGCTGTCATGTGCAGTCTGCTTCCTCATGATTCTGAGTAAAACTGACTCAGTGCTCTGATGGAGGCCTGGCCTTCAGTGCAAGAGAAGCAAACATTCATTTAGAACAGCTGGAAGATTAAGACTGATTTTCATTTGTTGGTCCTTTATTTTATAGCTTCTTTTCCCTTCAGTCATGTTATGACCCATAGAAAGTAGGTTGAATCTACTCTTTGATTAATTTTATATTCAGAATGTGTCACAGATAGGAGGGTATAGTGGTTTGAAGATAGTCTTATCAGAGGTTATTCATATTTTAAAGTAATTTTTCTTCTAACAATCACTTTTATCCAGTACTTAATGATACTATATTTAAGTATGTAAAAGTTTAGTGTTTTCTCTTGGCTTTGAATTATTGTTGAGTTTTAATGCAATATACAGCCTCTTAAAAATTAAGCAGCATGAAAAAAAATGCTTTTTTTCTGAAATGAGAGCATTTAAATGGCATAAGGAAATAGTAGTCTCTTTTTTCTTGTGGCAATGACAAAAACAGTGTTAACCCTTTCCAGCCCCAAATAATAAGTAATCATGATAACAGCCTTCCTTTGTGTCATTGATAATGTTTCTAAAATTTTTTTAATTTCAAGGATAGGTTATTTGTGAAGAGCACATCTTTTTGGAATTTCATTTGAGATACATAGATGATATAAATGAAACTCGGGTGTTACAGAGGAAGTGGAATGTAACTGCAGTGACATTACTGCTTTGTGTGAAAGATAACATCCTTTTTTAAATTTTAAAGATTCATTTTATTGTTTTTGACAGAGAGAAACAGAGATAGAGAGACAAAAAGGGGAGGGCCCAGAGCAGTCTCCACAGCTGTACATCATCAGGTTTCAACATGGTTTTGTTCCACACAGGTGGGCAGGGGCTATTCAGGGCAGGAACTGGGCTGGGGGCCTCCACATGGGAGGCACGCCCCCTTGAGCCAGAGGCTGAACTGGGGGTGAGAACCAAACTGGGGGCCTCCCACATTGGAAGCACACCCAGTTCAGCATATGGTTCTGAAAGGGCCACGGCCGGTATTCGATCCTTGGTCCCCGGGGCTGCAAAGCGAGCGCTCAACCCTCTGAGCCATCCTGGCTTCCCCAGAATTTATCCTTTTGAAATATATTTTGTATGTCAAACCTTGAATGCTATTTTGACTATAAAGTATATTGACTTGAATAATTTAACTTATTGGAAATATAAAGAAACTAAAGGTCACATCCAGTATATCTGGTTTAGTTCCACTCTTTGAATGTTAATTTTGGGGAAGAAAACCTCAAGGCTAAAGATTTTTTTTCTTTACCTTATTGGGCAAATGTAGTTAAATATTAAACTTGGTCTTCTGAGTTTTCTTTACCTGTCATATATTCCTTCCTCCCTTCATTTCTTCTTTCCTTTTTCTTTTTCTTCCTTTTTTTTACACTTAAAACCAAATTAAAAATAGTATTTTTTGTCACATTATGAGATGAATTTGTACAATTTAATTTTCAGATAATTACAGTGTAACCCATTAAGTTTCAAGACCCTTTTATGGTAAGCTTCTTAGATGGAAATATTTGAATTTATTTTTTGCCCTCTTGGAAATTATACACCAGACTTAATTTAACATTCTTCTTATAACTGTTGGGAATACTGGTGGTGATGGTTTTTTCAGGAACTGAGCATTAAGTGAAATTTATATTAAGTATCTTATTCCCTCATCAGTCCACGAATTAGATATTAGTATCTTTAGACTAAGGATTAGATGGGTTATCCCCAGGGAAGTAAACTAATTTTAATATTAAAAAAAAAATGTTTTAAAGATTTATTTTTATTGTTTTTGACAGAGAGAGAGAGAGAGAGAGAGAGAGAGAGAGAAGGGGGAGGCCCCAGAGTAATCTCCATAGTTGCACATCATTAGTTTTTTGTGTAGTTTTCATTCCCCAGGTGAGTGAGAGGTTTCGCAGGGCAAAAACTGTCTAAGTGCATCCTCATGGGAGGCTCGCCCGAGTGAGAACTGATCTGGGGGCATATCCCAATTCAGCGTATGGATCTGCATGGGCCAGGACCTGGATTTGATCCTTGGATCCCGGGGTTGTAAGATGAGCATTCAACCTGCTGAGCCATCCTGGCATCCCCAATTTTAATTTTTTTAAGATCACATGACTTGTGAGTGGCAGAATGCTACCATAAATTCTGGGCCACAGAGCCTGAGCACTTACTTAATCATTGTGCCTCATTACCTCAAAATCTGTATAACAATCAGCATTTACATGTCACTGCAATACCCTTAGTGGGTTTTGACACAGTGAGACTGTTCATCCCTATCCTATATTAAAATCCCAAAAAGGCTGTTCTTTCCTTGAGTCTTTTTCTTTAAATTAAATTTATTGGGGTGACATTGGTTAATAAAATTATATGGTATTTTTTTTGAGTCTTTATATCTGCTTTCCTCATTTTTATTCTTTTTGAGGCTTTTTAAAAAGTAACTTGCTACTGTCAATGTAGGATAGCAGTTTTTATCACTCTTCTTTCTAATCTGTAGGCTTGAAGATCAGATAAGCAAGTTTGTTATTGTTGTTGCTAATCTAAAAGTGAAGTGAGAGTAGAAGAAATTACCAGATAATTTATCTCCAGATATGTAGAATATTACTATTGGTAAGATAGCATGTAGGACACTTAAGATTTTTTTCTAGCTGGATCAAATCCCTTATTACTGTTATTAAACATATAACTTCTATTTTTGTTTCAGTTATCATATTGGTACTATGACATGACTTTTGTATATTATTTCAAGTTACATGAAATGTATGCAAATAAGCAAACTTAGTGTATTGGATTTGTTAATTCCAGTAATAAATGAACAACAGATACTTTGTAGTCAGAATTAAATCAAATCCACAAATATTTATTTTCTACTGTATGCAGGTTGCCTAGTGGGATACAAATAAATATTAAGCATGACACCTTCCTCCAGAAGCAAATAGAATACAAGCATGGAAAATTAAGTTATTTCTAATTGAATGGCTACAGAAGAAACTGGATGACCCTTAGGTCTGGTGAATAGAACTAAGGTCTGGATGTAGGAGAGAATGTAAATTTTTGTAATGTGAAATTTTTGCTGAGTTTTATTTTCACAATATAAATAAATGCTTAAAAAAAGAGAAAGTAAATAACAATAACTTTAAATGACAGTTCTGTGTTAGAGTAGAAGCAGTTCCCTAGTGATGAATTGATGAATGATACCTGTTTATAGTGTGGAGAAGTCTCTCTGGGTATTTAACTTGGAGATAGAATTTGAACATCAGGATGGATTTTTTTCTTGAGATTTGGAGGATAAATTCTATAACTGTATGATTTGTATGTATTTTATGTTGCTTTTATTCACCTTTTGCAATTCAAAATTTTAAATGATACTTTTATAAGAGCTTGGGGCAGAGAAGTGAAATCCATGAGTTAAAAGTGTAATTTTGTGTCTGTTGGAGCTCAATGCTTTGTCTGCTGTCATCCTTCTTTTACTAGGTCCCTTTTTGGCTGGGGGTTGGGAAGAGGGTTGGTTCTAAATAGCCTGAAACAAAACATCTGTCATCTGCCTTTCCATGATCGCTTTGGTCACATTGTATCAGCTACCAGTAAACCTGGCAACTCTGAATAACAGTACAGACTTGAATGTGGCAAATGTGCATAAAAGTTATTTACTTTGATTAATCTAAAGTGCCTCCAGAAAACAGCTCCATGTTGTTGGTTTTTTTTCCTTCTTCTTTTTTTCTTTTTTTTTTTTTTTTGGTAGGGGCATATTTGGTGTGAGGGATAGATAGTAATGTAAGTTGCTCTATAACTTACTGTTTAAAACATTTTGAATATTTTGTCTTATATGTAAGTAGGCCCTTCAGTGTATTAGAGTTTCCATAAAAATTCTACATAGGTTTCTTACCCTGCTCACTGTGAAAGTCTGTTCATCAGAGTCCTGTGAAAGAGAGTAAGGTACTCCTTGTGAGGGTTACATTCGTCTTACAAGTTAGGAACCATAGGAGAGCCTGGGTGCTGAGTCAGGCAAAGCCCCTTATCTTCCTTACTGTACTCCACATCTAAAGGATATTTCATTTTCAGATAATTAAGTTCTGTGTCAGTAATTGTCAAATCAAGGATAGGTGTGACAGGATCATGGGGCGGGGGGGGCTGCTCATCTACATAAATAAATACCTTGCTTCCTCAAGATTCTGATTAATGTGAGGATAGGAAAGAATTTGAGGCATATGTTCATAAGAAACATTGTGAGGAATTTAATGATTGAGAGAGTTCTTAATTCTTTGTCTCTTGATGTATAACAACCCCCCTCCCCCAATTTTATAGTTTAAAACAATAATGAACAGTTATTATCACAGTTTTGTGGGGCAGAATTTCAAGAGCCAAGTTATTTAGCAGGTTTTTGGGGTGGTTTTTTTTTTTGGCCCAGGGTGTCATAACATGGTGGTCAAGATGTCACCCTGGCTGCAGTCATGTGAAGGCTTGTCTGGGGCAGGAGGATGGTTCACTCTTGTGACTGTTGGTAGACTTCACTTACTCACTTGCTGTTGGCAGGAAGCCGGGTGAACCTCTCTGTAGAGCTACTTTATTTGAGTGTTCTCAGGATTTGGCTGCTAGGGTGAGTGATCTGAGAGAGGGAGCAAGGAGGAAGCTGCAGTGCCTCTTATGACAGACTTGGAAATTATCTATGGTTACTTCTGCCTTATTCTTTTTCTTAGAAGGGAGTCACTAAACATACCCACCTTAAAGGGGAGGAGGATTAGGATTCATACTTTAATGGGAAGAATGCTAAAGAATTTGTGTACTTACTTTAAAACTGAACTTGAGATATAAAAGAAAATTGGCTTATTTTTTCTAATAATTGGCATTTAAAGAATATTTTGAATCCTTTTATTGCAAGGTATTAGGGATTTGTGTAGGTTAAAGACTCTGCCCTCTAGAACATTGTATCCCTAGTTGGGAAAGTTAGGCATTCATATAAACAACAAGAAATGAAGATAAAATATGGGACTTGTGAATCGCTTTTTCAAATTAACATTGCCTTAATATTGTTTCAATTTATTAGTCTTAATTAGAGAGTGTTAAAAATCTTATCTCTTCATGAAAATAAAAAAAAAATCACCGTTCTTGAATATGTATTACTTGAACTCCTTAGTGTAAACTCAGAAATTCTGTAATTTAACTTCTTGATCTGACTATTGCACCAAAATGTATAAAGCAAAGAAGAGAAGTAGCAGCATTTTAAGTATATTGTATAAGCTCTTTGATTTATAGGAGAGATAACCATTGTTCCTGTAATGATCCTAGTTAGCTAATTGTTACTGTAAAAGAAATACAGGTACCAAGTGAGAGTTCTGAATGCAGTTAATTATCCAGACTGCCTGTTTTTTTATAGATCTTTATGTAAACTGTCCTTTTTGTAGCTTTTTATTTAATTAAGCATTTCCTTCTAGTGAGGTAGTTTCTATTTAAGCTGAGGCAATATAGTGCATTAGAAAGATGGTGGGTTTGGGATTAGACAGTTTTGGGCTCGAATCTTTGCTTTGTTATATATTACCTATGTGACCTTGGACCAGCTACTTAATGTCTGAGTCTATTTCCTCATCTGTGAGGATAGTGCCTATCTGTGAGGTTTATTATGAAGCTTAAATGGAAATTGTGTGAAGTGTTGCCCAGTGTCTTTTAGATACTCAATAAATCTTAGTTACCTTCATTTTACTCATTTCCCTTAAAGAATGAAAAGATAAGGCAGTGAGGAAATGTTTTCTTGAGGAGATATATTTAAACTGAGACCTAAAGGTCCAGCCCTATCTAGGCAGTGGGAATAGCATGTGCCAAGCTATAGGTGAAGATAAGCATGGCAGTTCAAAGAACAAATCAAAGTCCTGGTGCTTGCACACAGTGGGGATAATAGCGGGGAGGTAGGTAGGAGCCAGATCTTAAAGTCCTTTGAGGATATGGCAAGCGTTTATTTGCGTTTAGTTCTGAATGCACTGGAAACCATTGGAGAATTCAAATTCATAAAAGCTATAACTCTTATTTTCTGAATTTTTAGACAATTGGCTGCAGTTAATCCTAGAGGAGGGCTTTATTTTTCTTTTGGTCAGAATCAGAGAATCTGATGGTTCTGACTGGGTTTCAAGGTGGTTTTTTTGTTTGTTTTTTTCTTTTAATATCCAGTAAACTATTGTAGAGGAGATTTATGTAGATCCATGATCCTTTCTCAGTAAGAACTTTAAAAATAACTGCAGAGACTGAGCTAAAAACCTCCCTCTCCTCTCTGTTCCATTTCTGCTCCCAGAATTGATGTTATTGTTTCATCTCTTTCTTCCAAATACTGCATTTTTAAGGAAGTTAGAGATTGAGCATTCGAAGTAAGTTCTGCTGTCTCCCTCTGTTGTTTTTCTGTGGCATGTTGCACAGTTTTTACTGTTGGCTAAGCAGATTTTCTGGAACATTTTTGAGGCACGTATATGCCCATCTCCTTTTATTCTCTTCATGCTAACAACCTTCTATTGCTATGCCTCTATAATCTGAGATATGCAGTAGGGAATAATTTGGGGGTGGGTTTAATTTATTGACCTCTGTTAAATTTTACATGATTTTTTGAAAGTTTGAGAATTTTATTTCACAGAATGAAAACTCTTGTCATTGCTTTAGGAAGGAGTCAGCTTTAAATGCTGATTGATGCTTTCAGACAGTCAAATATTTTGACTTTTCAAAATAGTCAACAGCAGAATTAAGGATTTTGTGAAATGATCTATTTGCAGCCAAAAAATTATGACTGTGACTTGGCTGATTTTGTTAAACCAAAAACTTACTTTTCTTACTAATTAACAATATATAATGTGTCTAGAGTGGGTACCATTTTTGGTCACCATTTCTGCTCTCCTGGATTGCCAAAGACATTGAGGAAACAAACTGACTTGTCTCATACTGCACTTTTCAGAAGCTCTCAGGGGAGAATCTGGGGTGTTTTTCTACCTCTGTTAGCTATGGGGAAGGGAGAGGAAGAAGATGACTGATATTTAATGACTCTTTACTGTGTTAGCTAGTGTGTATTATTAGGTACTTAGTTTTCTCACTTAATCCTTATAAACATTTTTATAACATAGATGATATTCTCTAGAAACAGGTTTAAAGAGATTAAGTAACTTGCCCATGGTCACACATTTCTTAAAATAGTGCAATTGAGATTTGAACCCTGGTCTGTACAATTCTGAAGTTATGTCTGTCCTTCCTTCTTTTTCTTCCTTCCATCCTTCCTTTCTTTCTTCCTTCTTTCCTTCCTTTTCCTTCCTTTCTTCTTTCCTTCTTCCTTTCTTTTGCATTCCTCCTTCCTCTCCTGTCCTTCCTCTTAACTTTCTTCTTCTTTCCTTTTTACCTTCTCTTCTGTTTCCTTATGTTTTCTTTCTTTAATAAAATAACCCTATATTATTACAGAAGCAGTCCAGGTGAATTGTTGAAAATAATAAAATATATAATTTATATTTATTAAGTATTTAGGTAAGCAAAAATAATGAAATTGCCACCATTTAGAAGTCGTCATTATATGAGCATTTAATGTTAACTTGCTTCTTTTCCAGCCAACTCTCTTTACATTTCAATAAATTTTTATCTCTTATAATGAGCTGATTAGTCCCCAAGTTTCCTTTAGAACTGATTTGTCCAAACAAGTATAATATTAGTCTAGTATTGTGCATTTCATCTACTTATCATGTTCTTTAAATAAGTTCCCAAATACAGTTCTAGAGTATAGTCATTGGCAAGATAAAATTGAGAAGAAATTTACATATTAGCTCCTAAAGCTGGTTAATCTAAATTTTCTGTCACTCATATTTTCCACAGATTTTCCATGTGAATGACAAAGTTAAAATTAAGGTTAAGTATTTTTAGATATGTCAGTAAAGTATTCAGATTATTTTAGGAATAGAAAAATGGTGATTGATGTCTGCATTTGACCACACAGGCAGGGTACCTGTTTGGAATCTGAAGATCTTTTGGCCACCTTTATAAAAATTCTCCGGAAGTTTCTTGACACTGTCAGATTAATGATATCATATACTCATGTATGTATATTGCATTTAAAATGGTGGTTCTTTTATACCTCATATGGATATATCTCACATAAAAGTTTTTTACAAAATATTTTTTCAGAATAGTGTCAAGAATCAGAACTGAATTCATCATGCGTAGTCTCTCTAATGCGTCACAGACATTACTGTGTTAGTCTCTTTTAAGAATGAATGGTGGTGGTAAGTTTATATTTATGAGCTGTACAACCTTCAGCAAGTGGCATAACCATTTACTAATCAGTTCCCTCATTTCTAAAAGAGGATAGAAACGACCTATTTCCTTAGATTCTGAGCTGCAAACATTTTTTCACATCCTAAGTGCTCTGTAATCAGGATGTGTTTTTATGATTACTATGTCTTTCTGTCAGCCAAGTAATGATAGAGATAATGTTATTAAAAACCTTTCATAGATACCTTCTAGGATCATAGCATCTAGCCACCCTTATAGATTTGATGATAACACATACGTCAAAAGGATTCTTTCGAGGATCTAGTTACTGATGTACTCAGTACCTGCCATTTAGGAAATTCTATATATTAGCTATTTTGTTTGTTTGTTTGTTTGTTTATTTTATTAGGGTGGCATTGATTAGTAAAATTATGTAGGTTTCAAGTGTACATTTCTATAGCACATCATCTATATATTGCATTTTGTGCTCACTATCTAGAGTCAGTTCTCCTTTCATCACCATGTATTTGACTACCCCTCCCACCTCTATCATTCCCCTTCCCACCTCTGGTAACCAACAAACTGCTGTCTGTGTCCATTAGTGTTTATTTGTCTTGTTTGTTGTTTTCAGTTTTATATCCCACATATGAGTGAAGTTATGTGGTTCTTGACCCTTTCAGTATGACTTATTTTGCTTAGCATGATAATCACAAAATCCACCCATGTCATCACAAATGGCAGTGTTTTATCCTTATTTCATGGCTGAGTAATATTCCATTGTGTAAATGTACCACATCTTCTTTATCCAGTCATCTACCACAGGATACTTTGGTTGTTTCCATGTCCTGGCCAGTGTGAGTAATAACCATTACAAATGTAGTAAGTGTGGTTGGCTGATTTATGTGTACTTTTAAAATATTATAATACCTTTTTTGTGTGTGGAGCACAAAGCATTTCCATTGGCTGTTTTGAAAAAAAACAACAAACATTTCTTAATGTTACAGATATCGTATTTTCCGGTGTATAAGACGACCGGGCATATAAGACGACCCCCTAATTTTACAGTTAAAACATAGGTTTAGGCCTATATTCGCTGTATAAGACTACCCCCCACTTCCGAGGCTGTAGTCTTATACAGCGAATATAGGCCTAAACCTATGTTTTAACTGTAAAATTAGGGGGTCGTCTTATACGCCCGGTCGTCTTATACGCCGGAAAAGGTATATAATAAATAAAAAGGAGAGAAGATTACTGGGGTAGAGAAGATTTATTAGAGGTAAATGAGGGTGATAAAAATTGAAATAATAAACAAAAGAAATTATGATTTATATATTTACTATACAAGAAGTATAAGTTTGTTTTTCTGATATCGATATTAGGGAGAAGATATTAAGAAAACATTCGACTTTCTGGAAGATTGTTAATCTTTAGTGGTTTAAATTTTCTATTTAGAATTCTGTCTGTTTCCAATGGGAAAAAAGGAACTTTGTTCTTAGAGGACCACATTTGTGAAATATTTATTGGCCACTTAAATTTTTGTTCAAATTGTGATTTGTAGATGATGCAGACTAAATTGAATTGATTAGTATTATAATTAGTCATCTAATTATCGCTGTAAGCTTTTTTACTGGACTCCTTCCTGATATACAGGGTCTGGCAGAAGTAACTTCCTTTTTTAAGTAGTATAATGTGCATGAGTATGATATGTTATGTTACAGAATTATATGCTTAAGATTTTGTAATGAAAGATTTGGTATAGATTATCAGCTCATAAAAAAGGAGCATTACTTCTGCTGCACCCTGTATATGTACTGCTTCTGACTCAAAAATTGAAATCTAGAGTGATAACAAGAGCTTTTGAATTTTTAAATGTAACTCCTTATCATTATTTTATTCTTCATTCTGATTAACAGTTTGGTATAGATTTATTGACAAAATATTCTTCTATTTTTACCAAATAGGCAAGTTGCATATGATAGGGGAGAAAAATATGGGGAAGTTACTTCTTTTGGTCTGGTACTGTACTGTCCACTAAATCATAGGAACTATATTTTATAATTACCATATGTAGTGATTAATTGTCATATATTTTTTTAATGTAGTATTTTCCAGGGTGATTTTATTGTAAATTAAAGTAGCAGTAAAATAGTCTAGATGCCTTATTACCTAGCTAGGTGAATGAACTGTATACACGTTTGGCTGTTTTATGATAAAAAAATAAATAAAAGGCTATCTTTTACTGAGCTCTTTTGTGTCAAAGCCTGAGCACTTTACATGTGTGTTTATAATTCTTATTTTTTCATATACCCTATGTAAAATTGGTATTTTTACCTCTATTTTACAATGCTGGAGGAGATTAAAGGCTTCTCATTTTATCAGTAAATTCCAGGGTTTGAAAACCCAGTTCTACATTATTCTAAAACCTCTGAAAACTGATTAAAGTTTAAAACCTAATTAGATGGACCCTCTCTTTGCAGAGTAGATCAGTGCTTCTCAGCCTTTTTTTTTTAATCTCCCCACACCACCCCAATCTCTAGCCTTTTTAAAAAGAAGTACTTTGGTTTTTAGTTTTTAGGTTTATAGAAAAATTAAACAGAAAGTACAGAGTTTCCATATCCCAACTCCCTCACTCTCAACACCCCCCAAACACATGAACAGTTTCTTCTTAGTGTAGTACATTTGTTATAATTGATGAGTCAATATTGATGCATTATTATTATTATTAACTAAAGTCCCTAGTTTACATTAGGTTTCAGTTTGTGTTGTGCAGTTCTATAATGTTATATACCCACCATTAGGCTATCATATAGAATAGCTTCACTGCTCTAAAAAAGCCCTGTTTGTCACCTCTTCATTCTTCTTCCCCTCCCCTCATCCCTTAATTCCCTGGCAGTCATTTACTGTCTCTATAGTTTTGCCTTTTTCAGAAAGTTTTATGGTTGGCATAATATAGTTTGTAGTCTTTTTAGACTGGCTTCTTTTGCTTAGCAATAGGCCTTTAAGGTTTCTCCATGTCTTTTTGTGGCTTGATAGCCTATTTCTTTTTATTGCAGAATAATGCTCCCCTATATGGATATACCATAATTTATTTATGCATTTACTAATCAAAGGACATCTTGTTGGCCTCAAATTTTTGGCAATTATGTATTTGTGAGCTCTTTGCTTGTTAGACTGGAAAAGCAGAATCTTATGGAGCCCTTTAGACCCCACAATGAAAATTGAATATTATATATGTAATGTGTATTTGTTTGTGTCCTGTGGCCCGTAGGAGGGCCATCAACCATTTTAATAACTAAATTTTTTTCATCTTCCAAGAACCATCTTTACAGTGACCTTATAGACCACTGTGACTATAGAAGCTCAGCCATTGTGTTAATATTCCAGGTAGCAGCAGAGAGGAACTGAAAAGGGCCAAAAGACTTCATCTTTCAGTTGAACCAGTTACAAGTAAACAACCTTCCCAGAAAGCCTTCACATTTCCACTTAATCTCATTGGCCAGAATTTAGACAAATGGCCACACCTACCTATAAAGGAGACTGAACTAGCTGCATTGCTGCCACAAATAAGTGGGGTTCCTTTATTAAGGAAGGAAGCGAGTGTATATTGGATAGGAAAGTAGTATTTTTTTTCCTTAGGGAGAAAAATAATAGTTTCTGTTTCCACTGAGATACAATAGGTAATTCTGAAGATTATTGCAAATTTGCAATAAATTAATTTTAGTCATTTAGCAATAAATTTAGTCATCATTAGCAAGATCTTTCTCATAAATTATTTATTGAAAAGAGCATGAATGATTACCATGGACTTGTATTCAGAGGGCTTCTGGAAAATAAGACAGATTATACTTTAATTTTTCTCTATAGAGAGTAATATTCTTTCTTATTTTTTACTCCTCATTCTCAAGGTTTGGAGCTTGAGAATGTAAATTTATTGTAAATTGGTGCTGCCCTGCAAGTTTTATTTAGCTATTGCATGCTTACCAACTCCATCATATTGCATTCTTTGTCTTCTGGTTCAAAAAGAAAATTAGAGAAAACCTGGAATGTATAAGTTATTCCACAAGACAGTCAAACAATATTTGTTGGTCTTATTTTTGCATGTAATCTTGTTGCTTTTAGAGCTGTTGCAAGTTTTATTGCTGAGATGCTTGGGAAACATGTTCCCATCTCATTCTATTATTCTTAGATGATTGAGCTGGAAATGTTTGCGCAGCTTTTATAATGGTGACTTATTGGCTGAGTATGTGTGCCTGCTGCTGTCTTTGGCATTTGAATGATGAATTAACTTGTAGGTGGCCATGGGAAGAGAATGTTATGAATGATTTTGCCTACGCTTTTTTTGGTAGCAAATTATATTTGCTGCAAGGTTGCTGTGCCATGTCTTTATTTCTTCAGCCATTATAAAGCTATTAATTTTCACAGTGATGGGTTGCAGTAACTTTTCTCACACCAATCTAGTCTCAGCATGGTGCATGCCAGGCTAAGCTGTGGGCGGGGGATGTCTATATAAAGGCTTGGTATGAATGCCAAAGTTACTTAACAGCATAAAATACTTCCTTTTAGCAGTAACCTTTGGCTATTTTCAGCTGTCTAAAGATTGGTTTATTTATTTCATACAACTTGGATTATTTATGAAGTTGTAAGTTACAGTTATAATTAAATCTTCCTTTAAATTAGTTATGCCAAAGTGGATGCTTATGGTAGGCTGCTCAAATTGCTTTATTTTGAACTTTTATGTTTGGAGGATTGGATATTTTAACTATCTTTACTTTTACCTTCCATTCTACTATCCTTAAGTTTGTTTATATGAGCAGTAAAATGGCTAAGTGAATATGAAGAAACCATTAACATATATATGAACTCAAAGGCTCACTTTGGCAAATAAATGAGATCATAGAAGGGAGGATGTTCTTTCCCTGGTGGTTTGCGATGCAGTGACCGAACTAGGTTGTGTACACGTGCCCAACTGGAGGAAGTATACCTTACTGAGCATTTTTGTTCCTGAAGTGACGTGGATTTCATTTTTCAGCCTTGAAGTGTTTGTTTATCATAAACATCTATGCTGGAATAACTGGTGTTTCTCTAATGTTTATTTTTTTCTATCTACTAATTTTTTTTTTTCAAAAAGGGATATAAAACCATGAGCAATGGGTTAGAGAAAAGAAGTGACAGAAAAAAGTAAGGCTTGGTAAACTGCTTTAATTTCCAATTATTGACCCTTCAGGGGCAGGTTTCATATATACTTGAATTGTCCAAAAGAACACCATTTAATTACTGTCTCCTAAATGGTGAATTTAAATATACTGCTTTTATTAAAAGCATAATCAGCAGGTTTAACGTGGTTCCCCTATTTCATTCTTTACTATTAATTAGGTTAAAGTTCAGAAATTTGGATAGTTGTCCATGGGCACTGAAAGCTATTACTCTACAGTTATATGAATATCAACATGTCAATATATAGTTTTGTTTAGGTAATCTTGGAGATTACCTTTGTAATTTTGCAAATTATCTTTTACTATACTCTTCATTTTCTTTTTATTTCTCTGACCTGAAGAAAATAGGACTACCGTGACAGGTTTTCTCTCTTTCTCTGTCTCTCTTTCTCTTTCTTCCTCCTTTCCTCCTTCCTTTCCTTCCCCCTTTAAACTTCTTTTTCTTCTTTTAAATATAGATTATTAAAAGTATTTCTTTAGGTCATATTATGCCAAGTGAATGATCTAAACCAGTGTAAAAATGTCTTATTGAGCTAGATTATTCTAGAAATAAGCTATCTAAAGTATTCACTAATTTATGTGCTAGATATTGATATGAAAATTGCAGTGCCTTTCAGAGATTACTAAATTACGGAAAATAAGTTTCTGTTCTTAGATATTTTTGAGTGTTTGCTGTATATAAGGGAAGAATTAGGCACTTGTAGGAGTTTTAACCTCTTCTATTAAGGAGCATGCCAAAATCTGATTAAGTAAAACTTGTATCATAGCATGGATTTTTTGTTGTTTCTGGTTGTTGTACACATTGTCGATACAAGATATTGTAAAAATACATGTGTTTTTAATTTAGTTTTTTCCTTAGCCTCAATATTTCTGCTAGTGCCTCTTCAACCATGCCAATCTCTCTTTCTGCTTGTTGTCTCTTAATTTGCTGTTATTTACCTTATGGTGTTTGTTGTCTTTACCTTTTTTCATATTTTACCTTAATTATTAAATTTCCTTTTGCCAAACTTTGAGCATCAGTTGGAGAGAGAGTTCATGTTCTCTTTGTGAATCACATTGGAATAAAGTAGTCACTTTTTAAAGATTGTTCTATTTTCTTTATATGAAATCAAACTGTCTTCTACTCAAACACTTCCCATCTTCCTTCCTCCCCCACCTCCCTAAGTGGAAGACAGATTTGATCAAATAGTGCAGTCTGAATGATTTTCTGTTGCACTTAAAATAAATTACATTTAACATGCAAATGGGATCTCTTTGATACTTTGTTAGTTATCTATTGTCTGACCATTTGTTATCCCCTTTCATTAGCTAATGGAACCAATTAGAAATGGCTATTGCTGGACTGGATTTGGAAACTGCTACAACCACCCCCTCCCTCCACCCCCCAATATATAAACATTGTGAGTTCTGTTAATGTTCGTTTCTGCTTTAGATGGTTCAACTTGTAATTTTTCCTTTTTTATAAGTATTATCCTATTTTAGGAGAGTTAGAGTTGTAAATTCACTCTGTTAGGTCATTACATAAGCTTGTTCATCAAACATTTTACATTTTATAGATTTTCTGAGTTGTTTTTTTTAAAATGTTTTTAAAATGATGAGAAGGCTACATATTTTTTAATTTTCCTAAATTCTTTCATAAAAACAGAGCAACTAGAATACCCAAGCCAATGTTTCAGACAATATTTATTACAAAACTAGATAAAATATTCCCATGAACCTCAAATTATAAGCAAACAAGGAAATAATAATAGCTACAAAATATGTATAATCAAAGAACCTGTATCAGCACATACTGACTTTACAGTATAATAGCACATACATCTATGGATATGCATGAACCCAGGCAATTTTGTTCCCTTGAGACCTTCCTGAAAACATAACATATAAATGGCATTTCAATGATGAAAATGTTTTTTCCATGTTGTACAATATATAAGGTCCGGCAGAAGTAATACCCTGGCAGATGTAACACTCCTTTTTTATGAGCTGGTTATCTGTACCAAACCTTTTATTACAAACTCATAAGCACTTAATTCTGTAACATAATATCACACTCAAACACACTATATGACATTTTAGGTGAAATGTTCAAATTGCTGTCCATCTCATGCAAGACAAAGCAAGCTTTACAAAGTTACAGTGTTACTTCTCCAGGGCCCTGTATAGGCACTAGCCATATGCAGCTATTAAGCACTTGACATGTGGCTAGAGTGACTAAGGAACTAAGTAACTAACTTCTAAGAAACTTAGTTACTAAGTAATTTAGTAAGTAAGGAACTAAGAACTGAGGGACTAAAATTTTAAATTTTATTTAAATTAATTTAACTAGCTTTGTGTCTAGTTTTTGATGATGTGGCTATCGAATGAGTGTTAGACAACGAAGGTGGTTGACATGCCATAAGAACAGGCAAAGTATTCCAGCTAGTAAATGAAGAAGTAATGGCAGAAACAAAATGAATTAATTAATTGGTTGATTATGAATCAACCAATAGGAGGATGCCAGGATGGCTCAGCAGGTTGAGTGCTCATTTTGCAACCCAGATCGAATCCTGGCCCTGGCCCATGCGGACCCATATGCTGAACTGGGGTGTGCCCCCAGTTCAGTTCTTGCTTGGGCAAGCTTCCTATGTGGGAGGACCCAGCCGGTTCCTGCCCTATGCAGCCCCATACCCCTGGCCCAGTTCCTGCCTTGTGTGGTCCCATGCCCCTGGCCTGGTGTTTGGCCTGTGCAGCCCCTTGCACACCTGTGGAATGAAACTATATCTAAGACTGGCGATGTGCAACTATGGAGACTGCTCTGGGCCTACTCTCCCCTCCCTGCTCTCTCTGTCAAAAAAAACCAAAACAAAACAAAACTGAATCAACCAAAAGCTGATAACATCCCCTAAAGAAAGATAATCATATACTATGCATTTATGTCTCTCCTGATGAGAGTACACAATAACTTAAAAAGGGGTCTTGTAACATTTCTCCAAAGAAGATATATAAATAGCCAATAAACATGTATAAAGTCACTCAATATTTGGTGGTTACCTTAGGGCAGGGGTCTCCAAACTTTTCAGCCCGCGAGCCGCATTAACTATCAAACAGTAGTTTGGGGGCCGACTACACACTCAAGGTCCAAATAAAGAATCAAAACATAGATGTTGTTTTTAATTATTTATTTAATATTATTTTATTCAGATAAAAAGGTCTCCACGGGCCGGATAAGAGGGCCTCCGACCCGAGGGCCATGGTTTGGAGACCCCTGCTTAGGGTACAGGGGAAGGTGGGTGGAAGAGCTGGGGCGGGGGCCGCGGGGGGGGGTGGCGGAGATGGGAGGGGACACCAGATATATGGTGATGGATGGAGAGCTGATTCTGGGTGGTGAGCACATAATGCAATGCATAGACGATGTAATGTAGAATTGTATGCCTGGAAACTATGTAATACCAACCAATGTCACCCCAATAAATTTAACAATAAAAAAAGAGAAATTAATATTAAAACAATAATATATTTCTTAGCACTAGAATCACTATATTCGAAAAGTCATGCATTTACAAAAATTGTTGAGGATGTGGAAAAATTGGAATCTTCATAAATTACTGGTGGGAATGTAAAATAATGCAGCCATTTTGGAAAATAGTTTGGCATATTTTTGAAAAGTTTATTATAGAATTATATTTTAACTAGCAATCTACTCCTAAGTAACCACATGAGAGAAATAAAAACTAATGTCTGCACAAAGCTTGACATTATTCTTTGCAAATTGATGTAGGTATAGCCCTGAAAGCTTTATTTAGCTACATAATGCTTAACAATTCTTCATCACCATTTCCCAGCATCCCTTCACATTTATTTTAATTGTGCCTGTTATTGAGAATTGTAAAAAGTTAGAGCCAGAAGGAACCAGGAGGCCATTTAGTCCATAACACGTTAAGCGCCTTGTCAGTCACTGGTGACAGACAGTATACTTTTTGTGCAGGCCGCGGTATTTTATGTTAACTGATGGTATAAAATTTTAAAAATTACATTCTATTAATAAATTTTAAATTATTTCAAGATGATATCATGAATACAAAAATTTAAAAAAAAAGTAAAAGAAAATTTAATGAGTTTTATTGAAACACGGTAAACATAAAAATGGTTGTCCTTGGCAGGTTTCACAAAATGGTACAACAGGTGAAAGGGATCATGCCATTCTTCAATATTCTCATCCTCTTCGTCTGATGATGAAAAAATAACGACTCTACACCATTTTTTAGGAAAAATAATTTCACTAGAATCACTTTCACGCTCCTCTTCTACTGACATTTTCATGTTCACGGGTAAAGACAAATCTTTTTCTACACTGGAACAAGAATCGCAGCCAACTGACTGAATATGAGGTATTTCTAAAATAATACATTGTACAAATTGTGGTAAATAATATTCACACAATAAGTATATTCTGTATATAAATATATAAAAATAAACATTCAGCTTTATTGCAACCTAAACAGATCTCTGGTCACCAGCATTTTGGTGAAATCTGATATAATGGGCCAAGTGGTAAGCAAGACAAAATAGCCTGGGTGCTTAACGTGATAAACTTCATTTTAGAGATGAAGGATCTGAAACTAGAAGTTGTGTGGTTATAAGCAGTCAGGTCTGTACCCAGTTTGCTTGACTCTTATCAGTGCTCTTTCCCACATCTGTAGCACTGAGACAAAGGATAAATGTAAGGGGAGGTCAGATATTGAATTACAAAACCAAAGTGTATGCTTGACTCATGAGATCAAATGAAAGGAGGGAAAGGGAACCAAAGTAACTAACTAAAACAGCTATAAAGGATCAGATATAATTTATCCAGATATATATATGAGGGGGACCCAAAAGAATGAAATTGAAATTACCTTTTACTAGGTGGGTGCCTTGTAGTACAGGCTTCCCTGACTTGGTGAATGTTCTAGGAACCCATCTGCATCAGTGTACCAGCTGGTGTTGTGAGAGGCCGCATGTGGCTTCCTTAATTTTTTTTAGAGACTCAACACATTTGACCATTTCATGGTGGGTGATTTAAACAAGTGCAGCATGGCAAGGCACCTGCCCACACCACTCTGAGTGTTAAGCAGTTTTGGACCAAACGCTGCATGACTCCTGTACCCTACTACCCTCCTATTCAACCAATCTCACCCTAGATGAAAAGTCCTCAAAGGGAACCATTTTGCCAATGTGGAAGAGGTGAAACAAAAAATGCAGAAGCACTAAAAGGCATCAAAATGGATGAGTTCAAAAACTGCTTTGAGCAGTGGGGAAAGCATCTCAATAGATGTATTACATGAGAGAGTACTTTGTACTTGACTGGAGTTTAAACATGTAAGAATAAATACACAATTTTTAATAAATAACACTTTTGGGGGGGCTTTCCCCTCATATCTTTGCTAAGGTGTCTTTTAATGTCTTAGGTAATATTTATTCAGGTTGTTTTTAATTTTATAGAAATCAAGCTTATCAGTTATTTTTATCATGGATAGTATATTTATTACTGTATTCAAAAAGGCATCACCACATTCAGGGTCATCCAGATTTTCTCTTATATTATGTTCTGGGAGTTTTATAGTTTTATGTTTTACATTTAGGTCTATGATCTATTGAGTTAATTTTTGTGAAGGATGTAAGATCTGTGTCTAGATCTGTTCTTTTGCATATAGATGTACCGTTGTTCCAGCACCATTTGTTGAAGAGACTATCTTTTCTCTATTTTATTGCCTTTGCTCCTTTGTCAAAGATCTGTTGACCATATTTATGTGGGTCTATTTCTGAGCTTTCTAGTTAGTCTATTCATCTATTTGTCTATTCTTTCATCAATACCACCTTGTCACAATTATTATAGCTTTATAGTGTCTTGAAGTCAGGTGCCATCAGTCTTTCAACTTTGTTCTTCTCCTTCAGTATTGTCTTGGCTATTCTAGGTCTTTTGTCTGTCCATGTAAACTTTAAAATTAGTTTGTCTATATTAATAAAATAACTTGCAGGATATAATTAAAATATTTTAAAGAAGATTTATTTTATTGTTTGAGAGAAGGTGTGTGTGTGTGTGTGAGAGAGAGAGAGAGAGAGAGAGAGAGAGAGAGAGAGAGAAGGAGGGAAGGAGGGGAGGGCCCAGAGCAGTTCCCATAGTTGTATATCATTAGTTGTGTCAAGGTTTCATTCCATACATGTGTATGTGGAGCTATGTGGGGCAGGAACTGAACTGGGGGCCTCCCACATGGGAGGTGAGAACCTTCACCACCATCCTGGTGGTTACCAGCTGCACCACAGCTCAGCATATGGGTTTGTAAGGGCCAGGGCAGGATCTAATCCCTGGACCTCGTGGTTGCAGGCAGGTGCTCAACCTGTTGAGCTCTCCTGGCATCCCCAGTAAAAATATTGTTAAAACATTTTTTTGTTCCTTTGTTAAAAATTATCTGTCCATATTCTTACAGGTTTATTTCTGGGTTTTAGATTGTGTTCCATTGGTATATATGTCTATTTTTCTGCCAGTACCAAGCTATTTTGATTATTGACATTTTGTAGTATAGACTGAAGTCAGGGAGCATGATGCCTCCAACCTTATTCTTTTTTTGTAGGACTGCTTTCGCAATTCGAAGTCTTTTGTGGTTCCATATGAATCTGATGATTTTTAAAAATCTATTTCTCAAAAGAATGTCTGTGGGATTTTGATGGGAATTGCATTAAATCTGTTTATTGCTTTGGGTAATAAGGCCATTTTAACTATGTTGATTCTTCCAATCCATGAACATGGATTATCTTTCCATTTCTTAGTATCTTCTTCAATTTGTTTTAATAGTGTCTTATAGTTTTCTGTGTATAAGTCCTTCATGTTCTTTGTTAAGTTTATTCCTAAGTATTTTATTCTTTTTGCTGTGATCGAAAAAGTTATAAAATATACAAGGGAGAAAAGAAAGCCTTTTCAGTAAATGGTGCTGGGAAAGTTGGAAAACCACATGCAAAAAAATAAATCTGGACTGTGAACTGTCATTGTATACCAAAATTAACTCAAAGTGGATGAAAGACCTCTACATAAGACCTGAAACAATAAACTGAATAGAAGAAAATATTAGTACTAAATTTATAGAGCTTGGGTTCAGAGAGGACTTTATGAACTTGACCTCAAAGGCAAGGAAAATAAAAGCAAAAATAAATGAATGGGACTATATCAAATTAAAAAGCTTCTGCACAGCAAAGGAAACTGTCAACAAAATAAAAAGAAAACTAGCTGAATGGGAGAAAATAGTTGCAAACAATGCCTGTGATAAGGGCTAATATATAAAATATATAAAGGACTCATACAACTCAACAACAAAAATCAAACGATCCAATTAAAAAATGGGCAGAAGACCTAAACAGACACTTCTCCCACAAAGACTTACGAACGACCAACAGATATATGAAAAAATGCTCAACACCATTAGCAGTTAGGTAGATATAAATTAAAACTACAATAAGATAGCACCTCACACCTGTTAGAATGGCTATAATCTACAAGACAAGGAATACCAAGTGCTGGAGAGACTGTGGAGAAAAAGGAACCCTCATATACTGCTGGTGAGAATGTAAATTGGTACAACCACTATAGAAGGCAGTATGGAGATTCCTCAAAAAATCTGGAATGGAATTGCCATATGACCCAGCAAAACCTTAATTTGCAAAGATATATATATATATATATATGCACACATATACATATACATACATACATACATACCCCAATGTTCATCGCAGCACTGTTCATGGTGGCCAAGTCATGGAAACAAGCAAAGTGCCCTTTAATAGATGACTGGATAAAGAAGATGTGGTACATTTATACAATGGAATACTACCAAGCGAAAAGAAAAGATGAAATACAGTCATTTGTGGCAACATGGATGGACCTAGAGACCATCTTATTAAGTGAAATAAATCAGACTGGAAGAATCAAGAAACATGACCCCACTTATAGGTGGAATATAAAACTGAAAGTAAACAAAGAAACAAAAACTCATGGACACAGTCAGTAGTTTAGTGGTTACCTGAAGGTAAAGGGAAAGGTAAGTGGGGGAATTAGGGGGAATTGGGGGAGTAGAGAGGGGGCATCAAATATATGGTGATGGAAAGAGAGCTGACTCTGGGTGGTGAGCACATAATGCAGTGCATAGACAATGTAATGTAGAATTGTACACCTGGAACCGTGTAATTTTTACCAACCAATGTCATCCCAATAAATTTAACAAAAAAATTTTTTTTTGAGATACTTTAAAAATAGATAGTGAGAAAACTGTTTATTCATTAAAATGGGCTGGAAAATAGAAGAGTAAATTTCCAGGGAGGCTTCTTTGAGTGTGTTGATAAGATTCAGGAATTCTGTAATCAGTTATCCTCTTCTGAGTCAGCAGTGTTTCACTGTGACATTGTGTATCATCATTTGTAATTGTTGAGAATTTAATCAACACTTTTAAGTGAAAACAAAACAAATTTAGGCTGTTAACCATTGTCAGAAGTAAATCTGATTACCGGGAAATATAAAATTACACTTTCTTATAGAAGATACTGAAAACAAAGAAATCAATTGAACAAAACCTATTAAAATTACTTTAAAAACTTTAGGAAAGCTATAGGAAATCAGATGAAAATACAGACTAAATAACTGTAATGTACCTAATAAGACTAAATTTTCTAAAAGTAAAATTTATACTTCTTTCTTTTAAATTACCCAGTATTGCCCAAAACCTCAGTATTACTACTTAATTTTTTTAAAGTTTCAAATTGTCCTTGGTATTTGCTAAATATAAAATATCATTATCTCTTGTAGAAATATAAGGCTAGGTAAGCAGTGTCTGGCTGTTTTGCAGAGGCCCTTTAATGATAAGCCTAGCGATAAATGATATTGAGGCACCAAGTAGTCATTTATAGTTTTGAGTAAAATAATTTGTAGGGTGTTTTGGTTTTGTTTTTTTTTAATATTTTATTTATTTATTTATTTATTTTTGACAGAGAGAGAGCTACAGAGACAGAGAGAGAGAGAGAGAGAGAGAGAGAGAACTGGACTGGGGGAGCTCCCAGTTCAGCACATGGTTCCGCACGGGCCGGGGACGGGATTCGATCCTCAGTCCCCAGCGCTGCAAAGTGAGCGCTTAACCCACTGAGCCATCCCGGCTTCCCCTGGTTTTTTTTTAAGATTGATTTAATTGTTTTTGACACACACACACAGAGGAAGACATAGAGAAGGGGGAAGGCCCAGAACAGTCTCCGTAGTTGTACATTGTTATTTTTCAACATGGTTTTGTACCTCCCAGGTGGGCGGGGGCCGTACAGGGCTGAAGTCCTGCCAGGGGCCTCCCGCATAAGAAGCGTGCCTCCACGAGTGCAGGCCAACTGGGGCCTCCCACACATGGGAAACGCGACCTGGTGAGAATCGAAGTCACGGCCTCCCACATGGGAAGCATACCCTGGTTCAGCATGTGAGTCCACACAGGCTATGGCCAGAACTGGGTCCTCGGATCCTGGGGCTGCAAAGTAAGTGAGCACTTAAACTGCTGAGCCATTCTGGGTTCCCTAGTCTGTAGTTTTTGATAAAGGAGATGATATAAGTAGTTAAGATTGATTCTTCTGTATATATCAGATATATTGGAGAGGGGAGATCCTAAAGACCTGGGAATCTGGAAAACCTCAGTAGTAGTGGTAAGGCCCGTGAGCTGGGGTCTTGGCTCTAAAAGTAAGGGACGATATGGTTAAGGAATTGGAAAAAAACCCAACAACTTTATTTTGAAATAACTTTAGATTTACAGCGTATTGCAAAAATAGTACACTGAATTCTTATGTCTTTTCCTAGCTTTCCCTAATGTTAGCATCTTATATAACCGTAGATTAAAATGAAATTAACATCTATACAATAATATTAAACTATAGGTTTTATTCAGATTTCACCAGTTTTTCTACTAGTACCCTTTTCCTGTTCTAGGATTCAATCCAGGATATCATGTTGCATTTAATTGCTATAATTCCTTAGTGTGTCCCAGTTCCTTTCTCAGGCTTTCCTTGTTTTTCAGGATCTTGGTACTTTTGAAGAGTATTTATTAGCTAGTTTGTAGATTGTCCCTCGATTTGAGTTCGGCTCTGGAAGAATACCACATATGTGAAGAACCCCTCTCATTGTATCATATAAAGGAATAAATGCTATCAACATGATTTACTACTGTTGATATTAATTTTGGTCACTTGGTAAGATGATGTATGCCAGGTTTTTCCACTGCAGAGTTGCTATTTTTGTCTTTCCATAGTGTACAGTAGAAGCAAGTCAGTAATTCAAGCCAAGAATCAAGGAGAGGAGAATTAAGCTATATCTTCTAGAAGGAGGAGTATCAAAGAATCTGTGGACATATGAATCTTAAACCTATGCAATTACTATTTGAGTGAAATATTTTGATCAGAAACATTTTGAGAGAAGACTTACTAGTTTTAGTAATTGATTAATTATAAGGCATAAAGAAAGGAAAAGGAACTCCAGATTTTGAGGCAGAGTGACTAATTGATTATATTATAGAAAGAAATAGAGTAATTCACTTTGGTTCTGTTATTGATTCAGTTTTTTTCCACTCTAAAATCCAGTTCTATAAACTATAAACAAGGGTTTAGACAGATGGTCTAGATATAGTACCAGGAAACAGGACCTTGATTCTATAATCTTCTATTTGCCCACAGGTCATTAGAATATTTCAAGACATACACACCATTCTAAAGATTTATTTTTATTGTTTTTGACAGAGAGAGAGAGAGAGAGAGAGCGAGAGAGAGCGATACAGAGACAGAGAGAAGGGGGAGGGCCCAGAACAGTCTCCATAGTTGCACATCATTGGTTTTTCCACATAGTTCCATTCCACAGGTGGGCTTGGGGCTGCACAGGGCAGGAACTGAGCCAGGGTCTCACCCAGGTGAGAACCGAACTGGGGCACTCCCCAGTTCAGCATATGGATCTGCACGGGCCAGGGTCAGGATTTAATTCTCAGTTCCTGGGGCCGCAAGGTGAGCACTTAACCCACTGAGTCATCCTGGCTTCCCTGCATACACACCATTCTGATGTAAGCTACTCAATTCTAAGTCATAGTCAGCAGGTTGCATGCTTTGTCTTCCAACAAAATTTCTTAATTATAATTAATGCATATTTTCCCTGCTAACCTTGCTCTTTATTTTTAAAGTTTAAGATTTAGGACAGTTTCCACCTCTTGAACATGGATCACTTAGAACACTAAACCAGAGCGAAAAAAAAAAAAAAGAATTAAAAATGAGGTGGTGATATCCTATTGTTATAATTTACATGTTCCCTTAAAAAAAAATCTGTTACTGTCTTCCAAGGAATTTTTTTTAGTGAGTTGTAAAGCAGCCTTTTACATCTTTTGTAATGCAAGAGACAGATCTTATTGAATTGCTGTCATCTTGCCTGCCTGATTTTTTCTTTCTCTTTAGAAAAGATGTTAAATAAGTTGGACTTCCTCTCTCATTTCTTCTTAATGCCCTCATGAATGGTTACCACTGTTGACTATCTTTTGTCAGACTGGATGTACTCTATAGCAAGAGTCTCCAACTCCTCCTTGGCTGCAGATTGATACTGGTCCCTGGCCTGTTAGGAGCCAAGCCACACAGCAAGAGGTAAGCGGTGGACAAGCAAGTGAAGCTTCATCTGTATTTATAACTGCTTCCTATAGCTCCCATTACTACCTGAGCTCTGCCTCCTGTCAGATCAGCAGTGGCATTGGATTCTCATAGGAACGCGAACCCTATTGTGAACTGAACTGCACATGCGAGGGATCTAGGTTGCATGCTCTTTATGAGAATCTAATGCCTGATGGTCTGAGGTGGAGCTGAGGCAGTGATGCTAGTGCTGGGGAGAGGCTGCAAATACAGATTATTAACATTAGCAGAGAGGTTTGACTGTACAAAGACCAAAATAAATCAGTTGCTTGCAAACTCATATCAAAACCCTATAAGTGAGTGGTAAGTGACAGTTAAGCAGCATCTGGCACTTGAATCATTCCAAATCCATTCCCCTCCTTTTCCATCCCTTCCATTGCCCCCCGCCCCCCATCAAGAAAAAATTATGTTCTGTGAAACTGGTCCCTGGTGTCAGAAAGGTTGGGGACTGCTGCTGTATATAAAAGTAGGGGACATCAAATGCTGCATATAAAAGTAGCCAACATCAAATGATGCTTTAATATAAGGCTTTATTACTGCTATAAGGTTTGTGTGTAAGGTTCAAAAGTAAAGGAGTTACCATTTAAATACTTGTCAGTGTTTTACTTATGTATTCAATGATGACTGGTTTCAGCCCTTTACATCTCAAATGAAAACCACAACTTTTTCAAAAAAATGCCTTGTTAGGATTGCTTTTCACTTTCTACTGATTTCTGAGTGTGTTTTTTGTTGTTTTTTTTCTTTTTACATGGGTCCAGCAAATTAGTGGCCAGTAGACAGGTGTATGATTGGTTGTCAAACCACCTTATCTTTATTTGTTTGACTTGCTGCATGCATTTTATTTTATTTATTTATTTTTTTTACAGAGAGAGAGGGAGAGAGAGAGATACAGAGACAGAGAGAGAACTGAACTGGGGAAACTCCCCAGTTCAGCATATGGGTTCGCACGGGCCGGGGCCGGGATTCGAACCTCGGTCCTCGGCGCTGCAAAGTGAGCACTTAACCCACTGAGCCAGCCCGGCTTCCCCAACATGCATTTTATTTTAATTGCCAGGCTCCTGTAGCCATTTGAACTTGCAACCCTGCTTTAGAAAGAACAGCGTCATACTATAGTGAAGGGATAGCTTTTGGAATTAGACCAACTTGAATTCAAAACCACACTCTACCTCATACCTTGTGTGTGTCCTTGAACAAAGTAGTTGATCAGGTTTTCTTTACCTCATTTGTAAAATGGGAAAAATAGTATTAATTTTAAGGAGTAAATGAGATAAATTATACATAGTATTTAGCACATAGTAGAGACAATCATAAATGGTAGTGATTCTTGTAGTTAGAGTTAGTACCATGGCAGCTTTCTTTAAATATTAGCAATACCTGTTAGTTTGATCTCCAATATTTTCTCCCCTTATAATTCAAATCTCCAAGTTGTTTTTTGTAGAAATATGTAATTGAATTTTTTACCTTAAAATTGATGCTTCTTTTAATAGGTATCAATTTCATCTCAGTAATTCTGAGGTCATAGAACATGGACAACATACAAGTATTAAAAAGTATTTTAATAAAAATATTTCCTGATGGTTTCTAGATCCTAAGGCTTAATTTCCAATTACTGTATTATATTTTATTTGTGAGTTCTCCATTGTCACAATGTAGTATTAAAAAGTCTTGATCATACTGGAACCAGTAAGTTAAAATATAACTGGAAGTTTTAATACAAACAACAAAGGCCTTAAGTTAGAAATTATGCTTGGAAAAATAAGATGCAGTTTTAAAAGAGTGAAAGTTTAAATCTGTATTGCTTACTGTTTCAAACTAAATTGTGCAAATTGGTATTACTCTGGGTGTTCTGGGTTTTAAGTTCTTTATCCTCATAGTTTAGTCTTTTAAATTTAGCATGCATATTATTGCTATAAGAAACATTGCTCATGAGATGATGACACCATAGCATGCATTGTGATGATGTCTTTCTGACTGTCATGTATATATATCTTCTAAGTAGGCCAGTCACATAATCTGGGAGGGTAGACCTGGCATATCTTATTTCAAAGTAGTGTCAAGACTTTGTCTTGGCTGACCAGACAGCGTGCTTACAGCTTAGTAGTTTTCATATGCCCTAGAAAATAAAATTAAACGAAACAAAGTCATGTAGCAAAAGTGTTTCAAAACTTCCATCTTCTCTTTTCTAAAATGCTTTCACTTATTAGACAGTTATTGAAGAATAGGAAAATCTTTCACTTTTTTGCCCTTCTGCATTTATTTCATAAAATAACACTTTGGATAGGTGTGTCCAAAGCAAAAATCAAAATGATCAGAACTTTAAAATTTCTAGTTAGTCTCTGGGAAAATTTTCTGTGTTTTTGGAAACTATAGTAGAACTTATGCCATGGATAAAAGAAACATAATAATGTAATAAAACAGTAAAGTAATAAACTAACTTCATAAGATAGTCAAGACAATAGATTTTCTTTCAGTAACTGAACTCATGACATGAGATCAGAATCAGATTGGTAATAAAGGAATCTCATTTACCGTATTTTCCGGTGTATAAGACGACCAGGCGTATAAGACGACCCCCTAATTTTACAGTTAACACATAGGTTTAGGCCTATATTCGCTGTATAAGACTACCCCCCAACTTCCGAGGCTGTAGTCTTATACAGCGAATATAGGCCTAAACCTATGTGTTAACTGTAAAATTAGGGGGTCGTCTTATACGCCTGGTCGTCTTATACGCCAGAAAATATGGTATATTAAATTTATTCAGTAAACATTTACTAATCCTGTCCAATGAAGACAAGGTCAAACAGTGAAAACCCTGACTTATGGAGCATTTTGAAAAAAGATAGCTTGATTGCGTTCAATAATGTGCAGGACTGGCCCCAACTAGAGAAAGAGGATAGAGTAGTAACCAGGCCTCTTTTGTAAGAGTGAGTACTTAACTTGGGTGAGATTCATTGCATTAAGCATGTTCATCACTCAGAATCAGTTCCCAGAAGAATTCAGCATTGCTGACTGTGGTGCTGTATTGGGTATAATAAACTCCAGATTCTCTCTGATTGCTTCTCTGGCCTCTTGTCCCTCTTTGTTCTACACAGGTGAAGGTTCCCCCCAAAATCTGTCCTGCTATTTTTGTTGTTGTTGTTTTCTTTTCAGCCACAAAGGTCTCAAACACACTGTGGTGTTTTTTTTTAATAATTAAAAAATTGAGATATAATTTACATACTATAAAATTAACCCTTTAAAAGTGTACAGTTTAGGAGGGTTTTAGTATATTGTACAATAACTTGTGCAAACATTACTACTGTCCAATTCCAGAACATTCATCACCCTAAGGGAAACCCCCTATACATTAATAGTCACTCTTCATTTTTCCCACCTGTTGTCCCTGGCAACCAATATTTTTCCTCCTGTCTGCATGGAATTGCCTATTCTGTACATTTCATATACAAGGTCTATTTGGAAAAAATACTGCCATTGTTGGTATAACAAGAATGGTTACGTGGCTGGACGCTTGCCGGACAGCCCTCATATGGAGTCATATAGTGTGTCCTTTTCTAACAGGCTTTCTTAGCATAATGTTTTCAAGGTTCATCTATGTTATAGCATGTATCAGTACTTCATTCCATTTTATAACTGAATGGATATTCCATTGTTTGAATATACTACCACATTCACCAGTTGATGGATATGTAGGCTGTTTCTACTTTTTTACTATTATGAAGAATGCTGATATGAACATTCATGAATAAGTCTGTTGACTTGTTTCCAGTTTTCTTGAGTATATGTCTAGGAGTGAAATTTCTCGTTCATACGATAACTCTATGCTTCACTTTTTGAGGAAATGCCAATTTACATTCCCACCAATGATGAATGAAGATTTCAGCTTTTCTACATCTTTGTCAACACTGGTTACTGTCCATCTATTTCATTATTTCCATCTTAGTGGGTGTGAAGTGGCATCATCTTGTGGTTTTTGATTTGTATTTTGTTTGTGACTGATAATGTTGAGTATCTTTACATTTGTTTATAGGACACTATATCTTTGGAGAAATGTCTTTTCAAAATCTTTGCCAATTTGTTAACTGTTGATTTGTAAGAATTTTTATATATTCTGAATTCTAGACCTTATCAGAGATGTGATTTAAAAATATCTTCTCCCATTCTGCAGGTTGTCTCTTCACTTCCTTGATGATACCTTTTGAAGCACAAAAAAAGTTAATTTAGATGAAGATATCAGGAAAGTGAAAAGACAACTTGCAGAATAGGAGAAAATAGTTTTAAATTGTATATTATTATACTGATAAGAAACTAATGTCCAGAATATAGAATGATCCATTTTGAGCTAATTTTTGTGAGTGCTGTCAGGTGTGTTTGGTTAAACTTTGTACTTTTGCACATGGCCATGGTGTCATTTGTTGAAAAGACTATTCTTTCCGCATTAAGTTGTCTTGCTACCCATGTCAAAATCAGTTGTTTATAAATGTATGGGTTGATTTCTTTTCCCTTAATCTGTATGTCTATTTTATGTCTGTACCACATAAGTCTTAATTATTGTAGCTTTGAAGTAGATTTTGAAATTGGGAATTGCGAGTGTTATAATTTGTTCTTTTTCTAGATTGTTTTAGCTATTCAGGGGCCCTGGAAGTTCCATATGTGTTTTCAATCAGCTTATCAATTTCTGCAAAAATAAAATTAGTTGGGGTATTTATAAGGATTTTGTCTAATCTGTAGATATATTTGGAGAGTATTGCTATTGTAATGATATTAAATCTTTTAATCATGAACATAGGATACATTTTCATTTTTTTAAGGCACTTTTAATTTCTTATATTGGTGTTTTATAGTTTTCAATATACAAATCTTCTACTTAAGTTTATTTCTGTGTATTTTATTCTCTTTAATGCTATTGTAAAAAATATGTAAATGATAAAGTACATGTGGTAAAATATAACATTTGGGAATCTGGGTGAAGAGTATATGAGAATTCTTTGTACAATTCATTCAACTTTTCTATAAGTCTGAAACTACTTCACAAAAGGTTTTTTAAAAAACTATATAAAAGGAAGAAAAGGCAAGTAATAGAAACATTGAGATTAGCACGTGGATTTTGTAGTATTTATTAGCTGTCAGGTCTTATTTCTGGAGAGGGGTAGGATTTTCTTTTTTTCTTTTCTCTTCTCTTCTCTTCTCTTTCTTTCTTTCTTTCTTTCTTTCTTTTTTTCTTTCAGGAGACATAACTATGCATGGCTGGTTATTGAGCATGGTATTAGAAGCTTGTTCTTAGGCCATCCTACGCTTGATAATTATACATATTTTTGTGGAGTGATATATTGTTAATTTTTGCTTGTTTTCCCCATTACATAGACCAAAGTTTTAAGAGTTTTCAGAATGCATGCTTTGTTCTTCAACATTTTTTATATATGAAATGTGTGTATGTTGTATAAAATTATTTATGAACACTGAACATAGTGATTGAGTTTTCATCATATCAGTCTAGCACCAAAATTATGTTTTATTTATTTTTGTTTGTTCCTAATAGCTGATTTTCAACAAATGTTTGGGTTTTTTAAGAACTGAAAGGAATCTTATAAGGTGAATTAAACCTCTCCCCTAATTTTACTGATGAAGAAACTGAGGTTCATAGAGTTAATATCTATTGTCCAGGGTTGCTGTGCTCACATATGCATACTTGCACATTGTTCACCAAACCCACTTTATCTTTCTTCATTTCGGTATCAAATCAATAAACTCAGTTTCCCATAAGTGTTCCCTGATCTCACCAAAGCCAAATTTATCTGTGTTTTCAGCTTCCTGAAGTTAAAACAGGACCTTGCTTAATAAAGGTGCTAGGAACAAAAAAGATAGGAGGAATCTTTTATAATGGTTCGTGTGCTTGTGAACAATCTCAGTGTTTCAAAGTGTGAATATTAATTATAAAAAAGAAAACTTGGCAAAAGTCACTTTCTGGTTTAAGCTTTAGTCATTTTCATGGATTTTTACAGTTTTATTAGACAGAGTCTGGCAGAATTAATGCCCCTTTTAAAGTAGTATAGTATAGTATGCTTGAGTGTGATGTTGTTACAGAATTACATGCTTATGATTTTATAATAAAAGATTTGGTTTAGATTACCAGCTCATAAAAAAGGGGTGTTACTTCTGCTGGACCTGGTAGTTCTTTCTAGCTGCTATTTTGAGGAAGGTATTTCCAGTTGTTTATCAAAACAGTCAAACAAACAAAAATACTTTTCTAATTGACACCCCCCCCACCAATATATGGCAAGATATTTTTCATCTTTAGCATATTCTTTAGGTTTTTAGTAATATGCACAGTAACTTACAGTATGCACAAGCCATTAGTTATTGGTGTTTTAAGCTATTTAAATCCAATGGCAGAATGACAGTGGACTTCATCTCTGCTCAGAAGACTTGAAGCTTAAAGAGCCAGATAAAGCAATAACAATAAAGACAGTGAAGATTTTTGTTTTTCAGTTGACTATTGTGAAACATAACCATGAAAATGATTTGCTGTGCTTTTTCTTATTTATTGATTTATATCCATGCAAGATGAAAATAATTTTTGATATAAAAGATAAACTTATTTTTCAGACAATGAATCAAAATAATAAATTTTCAGTTACTTGAGAGTACTGTTTTGAAATTTATGGTTTGCATAATTTGATTTTTCTTTTTAGAGTAGTTATAAGAGGGAAGAATATAAAAACAGACATCTGCTTTTAAAGGGGAAAATAAGTTTTTAACTATGTCTAAAAGCATTTTTAAAAATAACAGTTCAGCTTGGATTTAGAGTATATTTTCAATGTTAACTAAACAACCAGATTTTCCTGTCAAACTTTGGAAACTGCCGAGGGTTAGCTTGATTCGCGGCACAAGCAGATGGCATCCTACTTCTGGCAAAATAGGCAGAAAATTCCTTAAGCACCCACCAGCATATGTTCTAGTCTTCATAAAATCTTGTGCACTTTTAAACTGAAATACTCTCTACAGTTTAACAAATTCATTTATTAAAGTTGAACTTAGGGATAGTACAGAAATAGGTAACATTTAGTCTGATTTTATACTTGATCTTAGCCAAAAGGCTGAGAAGCAATTAGTCTGATTTTAGATCCTGTGACAAACAAATCTGGAAACTGCAGATCAGAAAATAGACTGTCTTTATTACTTGCAAAGTACTACATATACAAGAGCTGTCCAGAAAGTTATGTAACCATTCTCGTTATATTGACATTGGCTGGATTTTTTCCAGACAGCCCTCGTATATTATATGTAGATACAGATATATCCCCGAGGAGAAAATTTATCACAAATAGCATTACCAGGAATCTTTTTATTTATTTTTTCCTTTTCACAGCTTCAGCTTAATTTCTAGAGCAAGCTTGTCCAACCTATTGCCCGCAGTAGGCCTACTGCATGCAGCCCAAGATGGCTTTGAATGCAGACCAACATTTATTCAAACATTGTAAGATTTTTTTTTTTTTTTAGCTCAGCAGCTATTGTTAGTTTTTTATATATGGCCCAAGACAATTCTTCTTCTAATGTGGCCCAAGGAAGCCAAAAGGTTTGTTACCCATGTTCTAGAGATTTTTTTCTTAAAGTACTCTATAGAGGACCAATTTGTAATCAGGATTTTTCATTGATAATCTGTGAGAGGGCACTTCTGTGTTGAGTATAATATTTTCTATTCCCACTTTCATGTCTCATTTTAAAAGTTTAAATTATGGTATGTTGTATCTTTAATGTGACCTGCAGGATTTCAACAATGGCAGTGCTCGCTGTAGAGGCTAGTTGAAATACACACTGGGTTCTGGATTTCTGAGATTTTTACTACAAGCTCATGTAGTCAGTGGGGCTGTTACTGTCATATGAAAAGTGGGTAGTGGGTAGGGGTCATACAGAATGAACTCTTATGGTCATTCTTATTACTGTTTCTTCTAGAGTCTGCCAAGTGTTGTACAGCTATATATGGGAACCAAAGTCTTTTAATATGTTTTTGAACATGTGTGATAGCGTTGACATTAATTGTGGCTCAATAAATTTATTCTTTTAATTATAAAAGTATTTTTCATTTAACATTTAATATTTGCAAGACAATGAAGGAAGATCAGTGAAACTATCCTTAGTTTTCTACTTTTATTGGGACAGTAATAGAGCAATAGAAGATATGATTCTTAACATTTAAATTATTTTTAACATTAAATTACATAGTTGTCTACCTACCCTTTAAAAATGTGTCATTTGTCAATTTTTCAACATTTTAATAACTTATTCCTTTTTTCTTATTCAGTGTATACTTAAAAAAGCCTATCTATTTTTTATATTTGAATATCTCCAAGTCTTACTTAACTATCATGGTTATTATTTCTTCCATCTGTGATTGACACATTGTAGTCACAGTTTAGAAACAACTCAAGGGATCTTTGATAACAGTTCTTATTAGATTTTATTTAAGTGAATGTTCATTTATATTTATATATCTTTTAGAAAAGGGGTTGCTAGACTTTTCAGTAGGTTCATTTACTTAGATGAGTTCATTTTCAAAAGGTGTTCTTTTTAATCATTGCAGCGGACACTAATTGCCCTTCTTTTTGTGTATTTGATGAGGATACTAAGTATTGATTATACATGTAAGAGACAATCTTATCTTTTACCCTTAGAGGAGGTATAAATCAAGAGGTATGTATAAGTCTTACTGGTCCTGCTATGTCACATCTATTCATTGAAGATCCCTCTCCACAATTCTCAAGTTTGTACCCTTCTCCCACCATTCTATTTATTATTGAAATTAGCCTTTTAGTGTTTGCAAGTATATGCTGAGCTTTGAATATACAGAACAATTGCAATTCTATTTTAAATCTTTAAAATGAAGGCTGTAGTATTTAATTATGAGACAGGACAGTTTTTAAATGGGGATGGAGTTAGGTGGGTGAGACTTTTCAACTTGTAAAAATTACTAGAGTGCTTATGCTTGCCAGAGTGCTGCCTTCTTAACATTCCACTTTATATTTTAAAAACATACACGTCATGGAAGAATGCAAGGTTGAAAATAAATTGGCTAAGTGATTGTGAATACATTTATTTCCACTCTTAAAATCCTTAGTATATGACTTTATCCTTCCCTCCTCCTCACCCTGACTTATTTTAGATTTGTCTTTTCTTGTTTGGTTTAAACTGCTCCTCACTTCTGAATAGATAAATTAAAAATAGGCAATACTCTCTTGTTACTTGGTTGCTAAGGAAGATGCCAAGAACTTTGAAAGTAAATTGTTGACCTGCATTTTATAGGGAAGAAAATGTTAACCTGACAATTAAATATTTATGAAATAGAATAAAGAATTTCCTCTCTTTGTTTTAACATAGAAAAAGATACAGTTACTTGCCCTAGGAACTAGCTATATTGGCATAAAGAAATTCGGTGGTCTTTCTCTAGAATTATATGTGAAGACATAGTATATACATGTTTTGGTAGGAGCAAAGAAGAGGAAGGTGCTAAGTTAAATCTAACAGCTGCTCTTTGTGGGAAAGGCTAAGTCATAGTTAATTACTTCATTGCAATAAAATACATAATCAGAAAAGGGAATGTCTAATTAGAAACACACTTCTTAGGACAATTAAAATATTTTTCATATTCATTCACATGTGCAACTATTTAAAATATTTTCTCCTGTTTTACAGCATATTTTTCAAGGGGAGTTTTTTGGTGGTTCTTTTTCTTAGAGTTGGTCCTTATGTGTTCACTTTTTAAACTGATTTGTTTTTTCTGTGTAGGATATGCTATTCACTCATATTTAATGCTCATTTCATATGTCTTATTACTCAGGAATTCTGATCTATCCTTAACCCTTTTTCAAATCTTCAGGTTTCAAATGTTAACCATTCAAGCATCAGGATTTATTTATAATTAAAGACACACCTATATACATACACGTATGCACACATTCACACATATGCACATATGTGCCAGTCTGGGTGTTTTTCTGTTTCAGATTTTTAGTTATTTCTTTTAGTTTTGTTGATTTGAGTTGTTCGTCATTTCATTTTATTTTCTTCATCATTTCTCACTTATTTTTTTTTTTTAATATTTATTTATTCACTTATTTATTTTGACAGAGAGAGAGAGAGAGAGAGAGAGATACAGAGACACAGAGAGAACTGAACTGGGGGAGCTCCCAGTTCAGCATATGGGTCCACACGGGCCGGGGCTGGGATTCGATCCTCATTCCCCGGCGCTGCAAAGTGAGCGCTTAACCCACTGAGCCATCCCGGCTTCCCCTCACTTATTTTTTATGATACTTTATCTTAGCCAGTTTGAGTGAGGGCAGTGAATTTATTTTAGGTAAGTTTATTGGCACATACTCTTGTTCAATATAAATTTGCTTGTCTTTATGTTCTTAATAAATTAGTGATCGCTTATTATTATAATCACCAGTCAGTAAGTTTATACATCACTCTACGCCAATTGTTTTTGAGAGTAGGGAGTATTTTTATGCATGTATTATATGTCTAGACTCACCAAAAAAATTTCTAATCTTGAAGATTCAAGTTGAAAAGATGAGGAACAAAATCTAGGCCTTTTAGAATAATCTTGTCTATCAGCTCATTGTTATTGCTCACTCTTAATCTCACGTTGGTACTGGTTTGGTTTTGAGAAGCATCAATACCATGGAGCTCAAACAGTTTAATTGGTAACTATTTCTGACAGAGTAAAGGCTAAAGAAATATTAATAAAACCTGCAAACTCTTATATTATCTGAGCAGCTTTCTCCACAGAAAAATGAAAATAATTAACGCTTGAGTAGCTTGTCTAAAATGTTGGCCTGGGAAATTCAGATTTGAATCCTGAGCAACTAGTAGTTTCGGGGGGAAAAAAAGATTGACTGTAAAAAGGGTAGATCATACTTTGTCCATTTAGACAATATTGTACCCATGGAACTGGGGTGAACAGGTTGGTGTAGATAAAATCCTACTAGAGAGTAGGTTATGAACAGTTTCTGTGGCTAAAGTTCTTTACATAGTCCTTAATGTAAGCTATTTTAATGAAAACATAAGCTACTTTACTCAGATTGCCCATTCAGAGATGTTTTATGAAATTTGGCTTAAGGTGGGAGATTTGAGACTGAAGTTCTAGAAGCAGTAACCCTCCACGTGTTCCTTTTTGTTTTCAGTTTCTTATGGTAATATGAGTAACCATGTCCATAAATGTGCCTTCTTACTTGATTCTATCATGCAAGACTTTTAAAAAGGATTTATTATGTCTTAATATTTTTGAATCATTAAGAAGTTTATAGGTATATAAATTTTATATGTTCCTGGATAGTTTTTCTTCTTCTTCTTTTTTTGTAAACTACATTTCTGGTCAGATTGATTTGCTAGCTTGTTTTCTTTTTCTTTTTTTAATTTTTAATATATATATTTTAAAGATTTACTTTATTGTTTTTCACAGAGACAGAGAGACAGAGACAGGGAGAAGGGGGAGGGCCCAGAGCAGTTTCCATAGCTGTACATCATCAGTTTTTCAACATGATTTTGTTCCATACAGGTGGATGGGGGCCGCGCAGGGTGGAAACTGGACTGGGGGCCTCCTGCATGGGAGGCATGCCCCCTCAAGCCAGGGGCCAAACCAGGGGGTGGGGGGTTGGCAGCGAGAACTATACTGGGGGCCACATGGGAAGCACACCCCAGTTCAGCATATGGGTCCTCACGGGCTGGGACTAGGATTCAATCCTCAGTTCCCTGGGCTGCAAATGAGCGTTTAACTCTGTTGAGCCATCCTGGCTTCCCCTGTTAGCTTGTTTTTAATGCATTTTCTTTCTTTCTTTCTTCCTTCCTTCCTTCCTTCCTTCCTTCCTTCCTTCCTTCCTTCCTTCCTTTCTTCCTTTCTTTTTTTTTTTTTAAGATTTATTTTATCATTTGAGAGAAGGTGAGAGAGAGAAGGAGGGAGGGCCCTGAGCAGTTTCCATAGTTGTACATCAGTTGTGACAGTTTCCTTCCACACAGGTGGGTGTGGTGCCCCTCAGGGCAGGAACCCAACCAGGGGCTTCCCCTGTGGGAGGCAACAACCTTCACCACCATCCTGGTAGTTACCAGTTGTGCTGCTGTTCAGCATGTAGGGTTGCATGGGCTGGGGATGGAATTCCATCCCCAGACCTCATGGTTGCAAGGCAAGTGCTCAACCTGCTGAGCTATCCTGGCATCCCATCCCCCTGGATAGTTTTTTTCATGTTCTATTTTATTTGTTACCTTACCAACCTGAGAAAGATTCTTTTTTCCCTTTCTCTTTCCTATCTTTCATTCTTCTCTTCCTTCCATTCCTCCAGGATAGTCCTTTTCAAGCCTTGAATCTGGGCAAGGCCTAATAAAGCTTGAAACTATAAACTATTATTGGCTATACCCTGTTTAGACACCTTTAACTGAAATATTGATAGGAGATGAAAGAAATGTGTCTTTTATTAATGTGCAAGTCCTTTATGCCTTTTAGGCTTTTTCCCATCCAATTTTGTAGAATCAACTATACCTACAAATTGGCCCAGATAATAGTGTGTCAAGGGTTAAGGTGAAAGGAATGGTGGCTCTGACTATGGCCTAGGTAGGTAACTTGTGGACATGGTGGTGGTCTAAGAGAAGCTGACTCCACCTCTAGCATACTGAGATAGCTAAAAATATTCTACAAACTGCCACTTAAATTCTGTTTATAAAGAAGTCGGATAGGTTTTTAATTTAAATTTAACATTGTTATTCCTGTCAGTATTTCTAAACCCTATCAGACTCACTGTCTACTTGTTATATCAAATATTTTGTGATATTCTCTTTACCCTATCCTGAAACAAAATTCATGTATGTGTGTGTCTATGTCTATATCTCTATATAGTGTATATTTATACATTTACCTCACACATAAAAGTAATTATAATACCTTAAGTGATATACATGAGACATACTAAGCAATTTAGAATAAAATAATGTATATCTCAATATGTAAATGCCCAAGCATTCCTACATTAGAGAACATATTGAGGTAGTCATATGCTTACACCTGTATATATGAGGGCTGTCCAGAAAAAATCCAGCCATAAACACCTCTATTTTTCATATTACATGGCTGGATACTTTCCAGACAATGCTTGTAAATCACTATATGATTGTGGCACGTTCAAATGCAGATTGATAATGGTGTGCTTCAGTGGCAGTTAAAAAACAACAAGTAATGTTGCCATTGGTACCATGATTTTTCAAAAAGGTAAACAACCTCGGTAAAGTTCCAATCAAAACAAAATGCAATCTTTATTTCTTGGTCATTTCATTCTGAGAAACTCAGTGTATGTTAAAACTGTGCAAAAATACCTTATGTTTTAGGTTTAGGTAACTATTTCACCCACATGAATGTCTGCTAGGACATTCTTCACTGTGTGGTAATACCCATGCATCCTAAGATGTTTAACATACATGTTACTTTCTCCATCATCCCTCCCAAGGATTGGGGAGGAGAGAACTCTAAATCTCAGTAGCAACCTGTAGTTACTAGAGGTAACCAAAAATGCCCTCATAAATTTTGTAAGTGCCTCCTATGTGTGCACAGCCCCTATTTTGAACCATTGCTCTGGAGGAAAGATCAATGGGAAAGTAAATTTTTATCATAGGAAACAGAATAAATAAAATGTAAAAGGTCATTGTTACATTGTAGTATATGAGGTATGATTAAAAAAATACGATAATGAAACTAATAAAGAAATAAGGTAAATATTTAAATTAAAAAAATTTATTCCAGTAAAAGATACACTGCCATTAATCTCCCTCAAAATACTCCCCCTTGCTTTGAACACATTTATCCTATCGTTCTTGCCACTTTCTGGAACAGTTCAGGAAATCATTTTTCATGAATCTTTAGTTGCACTGTCGTGGCTGCCTCAATGTCCTGAATTGATTCAAAACAGTTACTTTTTATGGTTATTTTGACTTTGGTTAAGAGCCAGAAGTTGCAAGATGCCGTATCTGGTGAATAAGGTGGATGAGGACACACCATAATATTTTTATTTGACAGAAATTGCTGTACCAAAAGCTATGTGTCATCAGAATGGGAGTTACTTTTAAGAGAGGCAGTGACATTAGGACACACTTTACATTGTTGATGCAGCCTATTCCTTTTGCTTGTTACTTATTCCAAGAAATTTGAAGAAAAACCTTGTTTTCTAATGGATGAGTATGATGGAGAAAGCATTAGCATGTAATCTTTTTTTTTTTTAAAGATTTATTTTATTGTTTTTGACAGAGACAGAGAGAAGGGGAAGGGCCCAGAGCAATTCCCTTAGTTGTACGTCATCAGTTTTTGACATGGTTTTGTTCCACACAAGTGGGCATGCCCCCTCAGTGCCTTGAGTCAGGGGCTGAACCAAGGGACAAGAACCAAACTGAGGGCCTCCCGCATGGGAAGCACACCCCAGTTCCATATATGGGTCCCCATGGGCTGGGGCCAGGATTCGATCCTTATTCCCTGGGGCTGCAAAGTGAGTGCTTAACCCTCTGAATCATTCCAGCTTCCCCAACATATAATCTTTTTCTCCTCTTGGAAAATGTCAATAATATTCTTGGATCTCTTTAAATGCTTGATTCGAGTCATATAGTAGTATCTCTTCCTAGTAGTTTTCTTACAATACTTATATCTCTTATCTGTCTGTATCTTTATGTCCTAATTGTTTGGGAGTTTGATTCAGAATCTTTTTTATAATATTCTTTATATTTTCCTTTTATTTGCCATACAAGAGTAATGTTTACCTGATAATACAGATTTCATTACATTAAGTTGGAAAACTAAAAGCTTTCATTGATTTTTGCTGAGATAAAAAGTGTACATACTTTTCTAACACATGTAATGTGAATGGTGCCCTATCACATACTGTCAAATAAGGATATCATGGGGAAAGAAGAGTTATTGGGGACTTCTCTTATGTGGTACCTAAATTATGAATTCCATAGGTTAGATGAAATTAAGCTGTTTCTAGACCACATTCCCTAAATAATTAAGTTGTGTTAGAAACGAGTTATAATTAGGTCAGTCAAGAAGTCCTAAATAGATAAATGAGAGGCTAATTAGTTCCCTGATTCTGCCTCTGGATTTAAGCAGTGTAAAGGGTTCATGCATGAACTCTTTGACTTTGGCATTTACTTTCCAAGGACAATTGAAAGCAGTAGCTAGTTCCTTCATGAGCTAAATTCAGCTCCTTCCTGAGCTTTCTTTAAAAGATAATCATCCTTATGAGATTTCAGTTTCTGAGTTTCCTGTTTTCAAATCAGTAAAAATTATTGTCAAATTCCTATTGCTATATATTGCTTACCTAGAGTCACAGGCACTTGTATAAAATTTTTACTGTTTTGGAGCTTTTGACACTTTTATAATTCAGGTGAGATAATGGGAATTGTATAGTATATGGCACATTTTGACAATAAGGAAGTTCTGGATTTTAGAGCTAATGTCACTAATTGACTACTCATTTTCTTAATTGTTTCAGTTTTCTCATTAATAAAATGGGAGAGAATGATTTTAGGTTCCTTTCACTTCTATGTTTTTAACATGTATTTTTTTCCCTTTTAGTTAAGTTATAGGAATGATTGATTATTCTCATTTAATCTCATCCATTTAATTTTGAAATATTTTTATTAACTTTTTAAAAGGAAAAGTTATATATAAGTATAGAAAATGTAACACCTGCAAGGGTGTATGATAAAAGAGAAGTTCACTCCCTACACTAGACCCCTGCCCCCCGGGCCTCCAGTTCCTTAGGCCTCTCTCCCAGAGTTAACCACTATTTGCCATTGTGTCCATTTAGAAATATTCTGTCCATTCACAAGCACTTATGTATGTTATACGTGTGTGTGTCCCCTTTGTAACAGTTAAATACATTGTATTTTTCTGAATCTTTCCAAATCACTGTTCAAAAAGTACACTTATATGATATGTAGTGGTGGTTGACAACTTGAACAGAGGAGATTGTAATTGAAAGAGAACCTGGAAAATTAGAGAAGATAAAAGTTCTTATTTATTAAGGGGTATTGTATGGAATATTGTGCTAATTTTTTTCCATATATCAAGCTAAAGGACCCAACAACCCTACTAAAATTAAATTCAACTGCTTTATTATACTTTTATGTTATTGATTACATGGTTTATTAGGGATTTTTAATGCTGCCAGACTTTATTTGTAATTCCATAACAATATTGCTATCTACCACACCCTAAGTGTCTTTTATGTTCCTTTTATTTTGCTAGGTATTTTACTTACATTATTTGAAATTCTTACAACTGATTGGCAGATTTGATGTTATTTTGTTTGAGAAATGTGGAAATTGGGCCCAATGATGTGTTGGTGAATGTTCAATAACTGGCTTCTTGAGCAAAAAAAAATACTGATTTTTAGTATTTGCAGATTCTGTGGTTTAAATATTGTCATCGTGGCCAATTTCAAGGGGAGTTGGGAAAAGATATATGGGCACAATTGGCTTTCCAGCAATATGAGTGGGCTCTAGCATGCCATTCTACTCACTGAGGCTTTTAAAAACACAGTGAGTTTGTTTTGATGAAGCCAAAATTCACACATTAGTCTAATTCTAAAGACTGTACTCACTACAACACTCTTATTTTCCTGGATGAAAAATAACAAGAGTACTATTCCTTCAACTTGATCAAGACAGAAAGACCTAGAAGACACAGAGAAAGGAAGGAGAAGGTAGAGAGAAGGAGGAAAGAGGTAAGGAAAAAGAAAGCTTTAGGATTGAAAATTGAGAGCAAGTGATTTCAGACTATTTTGGTGATGGGAAAAGAAAAACATTAAGTTTTACTAAAGTGATTACTCAAGTTTTATCAAAATAGGCAGCAATCTACTGTGGTTTTATCACTTTCAAGAGGACATAGCATACAAAAATGATAATAATGGTTACCACATTTTAAGTGGGAATGTGTTCAGACAGCTCCCTTCCTATAACTAATAATATATTCTTACCACTCGATTCACACCACCTTCAACCAATGACCATATCATTACACACAGAAACAGTCCAACAAAGTAGCTCATGTAGATAATAAATATCAATCTCTTATTCATATTACACAAAAATAAAAAGGAAAGCCAAATATGCTATTTTACGTTCAGCATTTACAAAATTGCTTGATATAAATAATAAGGGGGAGAGGATTTTAGAGCATGTCTAGGAGTGCTTATTCATTTGATTTTTTCAGGGGCTGATTATGAAACATCATTAATCTTGGTGCTTAAGCTACAGTAAAATTATATTATATATGGTTTTGCAATGTATAAGATGCCAGATTAAAACATTTTTCTGTTTATAACCAGTCACATAAAAGCCATGTATTTTATAGAAATGTTCTGAGTTATCTTAATGGTATTTAGCTTCTTTAGTAAATCATATAAAGTTTAGCTAGGTAGCAATAACACACAAGAAAGACAACATATTAATTTTATAAATATTTTCCTTTCCCACTCTTGCAAAATTATTTGGTACCAAAAACATGATATTGGAAGAAAAGGAAAAAGAAAGCCTCCTAACCACAATCTTTAATTAGTTTTGTGACAAATGTATCTAAAATGTTTATGCAGGAAATTATTAAAATAATCATCACTAGGTGCTTTATAAAAAAGAAACATAGTTTACTCTGTATAAACAACCATACCTCAAAACCAAAGATACCAGTTGAAGCTGGAGAGAAGAAACCACTGAAATTTAATTCTGCTGGCTGGTTTTCATATCAGATAAGAAATAGATATACATTTCCTTCTAAGTTGTTGGATTTAATGATATAATCTTATTTATATTTCCTTAGCCTTTTAGTGTCTTTAGACTCTAGTGATGTCCCCATTTCATTTGTGATATCAGTAATTTGTATCTTTTTTTATTAATCTGATTAAAGGTTTTTCAATTTTAATCTTTTCAAGAAATCAGCTTTTGTTATTGATGGATTTATGACTTATTTAATAAATAATATTTTAATGACAGAACAGTTTCAGATTTATAGAAGAATTACAAAGATATTACAGAGTTCTCATAACACAACACCTATTTTCTCCCATTATTAGCATCTTACATTACTAATGCTCATTTGTCACAATTAATGAGCCTATATTGATACATTATTATTAACTAAAGTTTATGCTTTATTCAGATTTCTTTAGTTCTTATCTAATATACTTTTTCTGTTCCAGGATCCCATACAGGATACTATGTTAAATTTAGTTGTCATATCTTAAGTGCTTCTTAGCTGTAACAGTTTCTCAGGCTTTCCTTGTTTTTTTGATATGAGTAGATCTTAATAGAATAATGTTTGGGTTGTGTGTAAACTGATGTATGTATATACACATCAATAAATATTTCTAAATGTAACCATCTGTGTCTGTAAGCTGAAAACAAATTTATACTAATGTCTTCGACTTTTATCTATTATTACCACGTGGATTATTCTACCTTCCTTCCCTGGCTTACTGATAAACTCCCACTCCAACAATGAGAAACCTTCCTCCCACAATCTGCTACCCATTTACTTAATTGTTCAATTCCAAAAGACATGTATAGAGGTTTCAGAATTGTTCATCCAGACCAGTGCTTATATATTTCTTTATTTTTAGTTTTATAGACTCTAATTTCCAAAGTTACTTAGAGTAGCACCTTTACCCCCACTGCCTTCAGTGAGATTGTTTCACACATCCATATTTGAGATATAGATTGTTTATCACATTCTGCTTCAATCCTGGGATCCCTGACTTCTTAAATGATTTGTTTTTAGTATGTATCCTTCAATATGCACTCTTTTGTACTGTAAAGTTCTATGGGTTTTGACAAATGTATAGTATCATGTATTTACCATTACAGTATTGTACAGAAGAGTTGTACTGCCTAAAAAATCCCCTATACTTCACATATCAACACCCCCGCCCATATGCTGAACTGGGGCATGCTTCCCGTGTGGGAGGCCCCATGTTTGATTCCTGCCTGCTCAGTCCAGCGCCCACCTGTATGGAATGAAACTGTCAAAACTGATGTATGGTTGTGGGGACTGCTCTGGGCCATCCTCTCTCTCTCTCTCTCTCTCTCTCTCTGTCAAACAATAAAATAAATCTTTAAAAAATAATAATAAAATGAAGTACTACTTATCAATTTTCTTCTTTCATGATTGTGTGCTTTTGGTGTCATATCTTAAAAAAACTTAACATCAAAGCTTAGGTCACATAGAATTTTTCCTATGTTATTTTCTGGACGTTTCCTAATTTCATACTTTACATTTAAGTCTAGATTTCACTTTCAGTTAATTTTTGTGAAAGTTGTTCAATCTCTGGATTCATGATTTTACACACGGACAATCTGATTTTATAGCATTATTTATTGAAAGACTATCCTTTCTCCATTAAATTACTTTTTGTTTTAAAAAATCAGTTAACTGTGTATGTGTTTGATTTCCAGGCTCTTAAGAATTCTCTTCCATTGAACTATTTGTCTGTTCTTTTGCCAGTAAGCACACTGTTTTAATTCCTGTAGCATTATAGTAAGTCTGGCAGTATGATCTTCCATTTTTATTCTTTTTCAGTAATATGTTGTTTATTCTTAGTCTTTTTCCATTTCATACAAACTTTAGAAACAGTTTGTTGGCATCCACAAAATAACTTGTTAAAAAGTTGAATGGGATTATTTTGAATATGTAGCTCAAGTTTGGAGAATTGATACTTTTTAAATAATGATTCTTCTAGTCCATGAACATGAAATAGCTTTAAAAAAAAAATTGTTTTTGATAGAAAGACAGAAGGGGGAGGGCCCAGAGCAGTCTCCATAGTTTGTACGTTATTAGTTGTTGTTTTTTCCCCCCACATTTGTTGTAGTACTTTATATGCTTACCTAACAGCCATCACATATATTCCAAGTACAGTTTTTGTTGTTGTTGTTAAATTTATTGGGGTGACATTGGTTATAACAATTACATTGTTTCCATATGTACAATTCTGAATTACATTGTCTATATACTGCATTATGTGCTCACCACCCAGAATCAGCTCTCCATCACCATATATTTGATGCCCCCCCCCTACTGCCACCCCCTGCTCCCCCGCCCCACACTCCACAGGTGGGTGCCATGCTGCACAGGGCAGGAACTGATCTGGGCACCTCCTGCACTGGGCATACACCCTGGTAAGCTGGGGGCCTTCCACAGGGAAGCTCACCCCACAAGAACTGAACTGGGGGCACAACCCAGTTCAGTATATGGGATTGCATGGGCCAGCTGGGATTCCATCCTTGGACCTTGGGGCTGCAAGATGAGTGCTCAACCCGCTGAGCCATCCTGGCATCTCCTGAAATAGCTTTCCATTTATTTAAATCTTTAATTTCTTTCATTATTGTTTTATAGTTTTTGCATATAGATTCTGCATACATTTTGTTAGATTTGTACCAAAGTACAGTATTTCTTTTGGAGGGGTGCTATTGTAAATTGTATTTTTTTTTAATATTTTCTAATTCTGGTTGTTCCATGTTGGAATATAGGGAAGAACTTAATTAACCTTATATCCTCTGACCTGCTTAATTACGGTAGTTCCAGGAGATTTTTTTGTAGATTCTTTATTTTTCTCCATAGATATTCATGTCATCAGCAAATAAATTTGGTTTGATTTCTTCTTTTCCAATCTAGATAACTTCTATTTCTTTTCTTACCTTCATGCAATAGCTAGGACTCTTAGTAGGGTGTTGAATAGGAGGGTTGAGAGAGCACATCCTTGCCTTATTTCCCATCTTAGAAAGAAAGTATCCAGTCTCTCATTGTTAAATATAATGTTAGCTATAAATTTCCTTTATGAAATTGAGAAAATTTGGTGAGGATTTTCTTTTAATTCATGAATGAGTAATTGGTTAAAAAAATTTTTTTTTGTCCTCAGATGATAGTATATCATTTTTCTTCTTTATCCTGTTCATATAGTAGATTATATTAATTAATTTTCAAATGTTGAACTAGTTTTACATGCCTGCAATTCCACTTTGTTGTGATGTGTAATTCTTTTTATACATTGTTAGATTTCATTTACTAATAGTATATTGAGGATTTTTATATTTATGTTTATGAAAGATTATTCTGTAGTTTTTCTTTCTTGTAATGTGTATATGATTTTGGTGTTAGAGTAATGTTGGCTTTATAGAAAAAGTTGGAAGGTGATTTTTCTGCTTCTGTTTTCTGGTGGGGATTATGGAGAAATAGTATTACTTGTTTCTTATATGAAGGCTGTCCAGAAAATGTCCAGCTGTGTAACTGTTCTTGTAATATTGATAGTGGCTGGAATTTTTTTTGGACAGTTCTTGTATTTGGTAGAATTCACCATTGAAACCATCTGGGCTTGGATCCTTGTTTTTGGAAGATTATTGTTTATTCAGTTTCTTTAATGGAGATAAGCTATTAAGGTTATCTACTTTTTTGTGACTGTGAGTGTTGGTAAATTATATCTTTCTAGATATTTTTCATTTAAGTTATCACTTTTGTGGGCAAAGAGTTGTTTGTAATATTCATTATAATCTGTGTAATGTCCGTGTGATCAGTAGTATGACTCTCTGGTATTGACCATTTGTGTCTTCTGTCCTATTTTTTGTTAGCCTGGGTAGAGATTTCTAAAATGTTGTCAGTTCTTTCAAAGAAATAGCTTCTGGTTTTGTGTATTTTCCTTTGTTGTTTCCTGTTTTCAATTCCACTGGTTTCTGTTCAGTGTTTTTTTTTTTTTCCTCTCTGCTTAATTTAGACTTAAGTCAGGTCTGGTGACAAGGAATTCTCTTAGCTCTTATGTGTCCACATATTTTTTGTTTGTTTGTTTTTGTTTGTTTGTTTGCTGCCTTCATTTTTGAAGGGTTTTTTTTCCTTCTAAATATAGAATTTAGAATGACCGGTTTGTTTTTCTTTCTTTCTGTGCATTGTTTCATTGTCTATATTCTTGATTCTTTCTGATGAGTAATCAGCAGTCATTCTTACATTTGTTCTTCATATTATGTCCCTCAACCCTCTTGCTAACTTTATTATTTTTCTCTTCTTAGCTCATTTTCACAAATTAAATTAAGTGTCTTGGTGTGGTTTTCTTGATCTTATCCTGCCTGGGATTTGTTGCTGGTTTTACAGATTTTTAATTTAAATTTCAGAGTATTTCAGCCTTATGTTTTTATGTTTATTTCTGTTCCTTCTTGAAAGAGAAGGGAAGATAAAATGTCCTCTCCTTCAGGAACTGTTTGATATGGTCCCACAACCTCTCACACCTCCACCCTGTATTTCAATTGGTATCTTTTATGTTTTTTTGCTGTGTCTTCATGTTCACTAATATATTTTTTGGTGGTATATAGTCGGCTCTTTTGTACATCAAGTTAAGATTTTCCTTTTAGATATTGTAATTTTTTCAGTTCCACAAATTCTACTTGGTCCTTTTAAAATATCTTTTATTTTTTCCCTTTATTATCATCTTTGTTTAAATTCTTAAACATGTATAATAACTGTTTTGTAGTCTTTATTAATTTCATCATCTCTGTCATTTCTGGTATTTTACCTACTGACTAATTTTCCTACAAGTTCAATTTCACATTTTCCAACTTCCTAACATTGTGAATTTTACATTGTTGATTTCTTTGTCTTCCTTTAATTAATGACTGAATTTACATTTCATGAAATTCAATTTGTTGGTTTTGGGGGTTGGTTTAGAGCCTAGTAAGATCATAAGTAGCCATTTTTTAGATTAATTTTATTTTAGTACCAAGTAACCTTTTGGGGATATATGCAAGTGCTTTGTGTATTAAACAAGGTTTTCTCTTCTTTGACTTGAGAGGTCTCACATGGCTTCTAGTCCTGAGTGAATTATGAAGATTTTTTCCTTCACATTGTTTTTTATTTTCAGCAATCATGAAGTTTAATTCTATGTACATGCAGTTTAATTGTGCAACCAATAACTCAAAGGGATCACCATGCAGATTTATAGATCTTTTTGTGTAATTTCCTTTTCTCTGGTACTTTTACCCTGCTAATTCCATCAGCCTAAATCTCCCTGAATTCTTATTTTTTTCTCCTCAGATTCTGTGAGACCATTGTGTTCTGCCTGTGTTCCGTCTTCCTGTGCCAAAATTCAGAAATGCCTGCAGCTTAAACTCCAGGATTATCATAGGTTTATCTGATATGTTTTTCTCCTCCTAGGGGTCACAGACCTGTGGTTCCTGTTTTCTAATATCTGGAAAAAACTTGTTTCATATAGTCACACAACATAATCCTTTGGTTTTCAGGTTATAAAAGCATTAACACTTCTATTAATATATTTTTATCTCATTCTGTTTACATTTATATTGATGCTTTTCAGTATACATGACATTATGTCTGATTTTCTAGTTGTTTGTATGCAGGAGGGAAAGCTCATTATCAGTTGATGGTCATGACAGGAAATAGATGACTATAGTTTCATTTTTAGCACAATATTAATTATGTCCCCCAAAAGTCTACCACTAAAGTAATTTACTTCACAGATTATTTAAAATATTTTCTATCAAAAAACTTGTTTAAATAAAACCTAAATATAGTAAAATTCTTAAATTTACATTCTGATTCTATATGTAGTTAAATAAATATTTATGGAGTATTACAATTTAGAGGGTAAATTATATTCTATATTTATAAAATAACCGTAAATTAGCCTAATTGTTAAACTAAATGGCATTGTTCTACGGTGAAGAACTATAGAACTCACTAGAAGTACTTAATTTCTCAATTTTATACCTCCCTAAAAAGTTATTGAGTGCTGTTCTTCAGATATTTCTTCTGTTTTCATTCAGTGATTTATGGATGGGACCACTAAGTTTGGTTAATGTTCAGCAACATTCATTGGCACCAATTATAAAATAAAGACCCAAATGGTAGTTAGCATCCAAGATAAAAGCAAGTAACAATAGCAGTTTTTGTCATTCACTTCAAATGTTGATTTATGTTAACCTTTGTAAGATCTGGAGCAATTACACAGATATCAATGACATCATTGTCAGTCATGAGTTACTATATAAGTGAACAATTTGTAATATTCTCCAAAACCCTTATTATATGACTACACCATTATGGCATTAAAAAGAGACTTTCACCAATAACCATAATTATAGTTCTTACATTCTCTGATATGTATACCCCAAATACTTTTTTAACTTTATTGGTGTGACATTGATTGCTAACAATTAGATAGTTTCCAGATATACAAATCTACATTTCATCACCTATGTATTGCATTTTGTGCTCACCACCCAGAATCAGCTCTCCTTCCATCACCATATACGGTATCTGGTGCCCAGTCCCACCTCCCCCCACCCAAATACTTCTAATAAAAATTGATTGCCATATGAGGATATAATAACTAATTCCTATTCCCGCAGTGGGGTCAGTTTGAAAATAAGTGTTGAGGGACTTTGTGGGAAATGGTAGGAATATTGACATCTATCTATTATTTTTTTTTAAGATTTTTTTTTTTTGACAGAGATACAGAGACAGAGAGAAGGGGGAGGGCCCAGAACAATCTCCATAGTTGTACATCATTGGTTTCTCCACATAGTTTCATTCCACAGGTGGGCGTGGGGCTGCACAGGGCAGGAACTGGGCCGGGGTCTCAACCCGGTGAGAGCTGAACTGGGGTCACTCCCCAGTTCAGCCAATGGGTCCACACAGGCTGGGGCCTGGATTTGATCCTTGGTCACCGGGGCTGCAAAGTGAGCACTTAACCCACTGAGCCATCCTGGCTTCCTATGTTGTTATTATTATTATTTTAACTAATAATACGTACATGTACAGGAAAAGACAAAACCATATAGTCAACTAGAGAATTCATCCTGAGTTGACAGTCCCAAGTTTATACTTCTTAGTATGAATTTAACTAATACATTTTCTTAGAAGCTTTAAAATTCTTTCACTTTCCAACAAAGGTTATAACATCTCTGTTACACTGTATATTAGAGTTAAAGTTAGGTATGTAAGTGGCATGAATAACATAACCCAAGGGTCTCAGATTCTCACTCTAAGTCTGTAACTAAGCCAATAAAAGAAACAGATCTCCTGTTTGTGAATATAATATATACCAGTTGTCTCAAAAGTATGATGTGTACACTCCTGGGGGTATACAAGATAATCCTCTGGAGTTCAGGTTATAAAAGCATTAACACTTTATTAATATATTTTTATCTATTCTGTTTAAATTTATATTTTTGTTTTTCATTGTACATAACATTGTGTTTCTTCTGAGTCAGTCTGGATGTTTAGGACAGCTGTTATAAATGACACATTTATATTGAATTGGATTTAATATTTTCTTTAATAAAATCAATTCAAAGATGGATGGATTATGATAGATAGATAGATAGATAGATAGATAGAGATAATATTGACCTACTTTGAGTAACCCATCCACAACTGGAAAAAATTAGCTTCTATGGGTAGAAATGAGTCTATAGAAGATGAAAATGGTAAGGAATTAGGATGTGTATAGTTTTCCGTCTTGAATGTGTAATGAAGTAGGCAAATGAGTATAATTTTCAGTACTTCCCCCTCTGAGGTTGCTCAATTATTTCCTTTGCATTCCATCTCCCAGAGACTGGTTTAGGAGAGGGAATGAATACAGAAGTCTGAAGTCCTAGGATGCTGGCACTGCCCTTGGGGGAAGTTCAGATTTTGCATCACTTCTTGGGTATGCACACATTTCCAGTTCCCACAGAGAAGCTGATCCCTGTCAGGAGACAGATAGATGTAGCCAGACTGAGTCACAACTTGAGAATTGGTGAAATTATTTTTTTAAAGGAATAAAGGCCCTTAGAAGGATCAAATTTCTATAGCTAAACAGGAAGCAATGAAAAATATATATTTAAATCTGGATCACGTTTGAAGGAAGGCATTCCAGCAATTTCAGATTATTCTGCCATGACATATTTAGTGTGGATGTATGTAGCAATTACCTTTATTGATTCTCTTTCTCAAACATTGACTGCTAATCTCATGTTGTATTTTAACCCCACTTGCCAGCTATGTAATGTTCTTTAAATATGTTTCATAGGATAAGCACAGAGTGTTACTAAGCAAATGTTAGAGACCATAATAAATGCCACAAATCAATCCTCTTTTCTGTCCTTTTTTGTGTGTTTGTTTTTTGTGATTAGAAACTTGTTGGAAAACTCTGATACTAGTAAAATAATTACTTTGTTTATAATTTAGTGAATTCTTTATATTGAAAAGAATCAAAATTAAATAATTAGCACTGTCCTGAAAACCAAGGGCACTTTTGTGATATTATGCTTCACAAAACTGAATTCTACCTGGAAATTCTTTAACATTGAAAAGTTCTTTCATTTATCTCTTTCTTTTACACTGCCTCTCTTTCTATCTCTCAGCATTTAACATAGGTACTTGATATACCATTTCTTTACAGACATTTAAATGCCTTATTTAAGAGGGACCTACTCTTTGGCTCCTTGTAAAAAACAACAATATTGCCTCATACATACATGAGACTTAAATAAATTTAACCAAAAGCACTCGATACAAAGGATGATTTTAAGGTAAATGTAGATATTTTTGGTTCAACATACCCACCGAACGTTTGCCAGCTATTTTCCTGCTGTTCTGCTTGTCATGATCAAATGATGACAAATAAAAATAGTTTTGTAGGACACTATAAGAGGTAGTACCTCTGATACTGTGGCTTGAATGATTTGAGAATTTTCAAGAGTAATTTTGACTCTACCCAGTTCTAGCTTTTCTTACTTTTCTTTCTTACTTTAAATCCTCATTCCACTCCTTCCATTTCACTCAGCACAGATACACATATACAGTGAAATTCCACTGTAGTCCCTTTTTTTGTTTGTAACATAAGGCTAAGAGATAGTAAGTGACTTGCTCTAGGGCAGTCAACTAGTCAGGTGTGGGTGGGGTCAGCTAGACCTCATTTTTTTTTTTAAAGCTTGTATTCTAACCCACAATTCAGACCACTTCTAATTTGATAGCAGTCAATATACTACTTTCCCTATAGTAAAAGGTCATTAAATATTTACTGTTTAATTAACGATATTTGAATAGCTAATTGTAAGTGATCTCAGTAATATGCAATGTGAATTATTACAGGAGTCAGACATACTAGGCTTCTGTTTGAATTATTGCTCTGCCTCTTGCTAAATATTGTTCTACCACTTCATAACTGGTGCTTTAGTACTTATTGTGTAGCTTTTGGTAATAAGCCTTAGTTTCTTCGCCTATAAAATGGGAATAATATCTACCTCAGTGTGCTATAAGAATTTTTAAAAATGAAAAAATAATATAGACTATTATAGGCTTTTTATTTAAGAAACATAGTTGAATCCTTAATTCTCAATTCTTTCCCCACTTTGTCGTGCTCGTTCTCATTGATTTTAAAAAATGAGAGGGAATCCCCCCCAAAACTGGAATTATCATTGATATGAGAGGGATTGTGCACATGGAATTTGTTCTCCGGGTCTGACAGTCAATGTAAGCTTTTATCTGGAAGTTTTGAGAAGGCTTTGTCACGATTTGTGAAAGAAGCATCCTGAGTTGTGGTAAACAGATGACTGGTTCTTCCACCATGACAACGCACCTGTCCACACTGCAGTGAGTGTTCAGCAGTTTTTGACCAAAAATGGCATGATCCCCATGCCCCACCTGATTTCACCCCAAGTGACATTTTTTGTTTACCTGGATGAAAAAAGTTCTTAAAGGGAAATGTTTTGTGGGTAATGGAAAGGGTGAAACAAAAAATGGCAGAAGCATTAAATGGCATCAAAATCAAGAAGTTCAAAAGCTGTTTTGAGCAGTGAAAAAAGTGTTTCGACAGGTGTATTGCATCAAGTGGAGAGTACTTTGAAGGTGACTAAAGTTTAGGAGTTCTGGGATGCTGGGATAGCTCAACAGGTTGAGCACTTGCCTTGCAACTACGAGGTCCAGGGATCAAATCCCAGCCCCAGCCCGTGCAAAGCCCCGTGCTGAACTGTGACATAACTGGTAACCACCAGGATGGCAGTGCAGGTTCTTGCCTCCCATGAGGGAATCCCCCAGTTTGGTTCTGCCCTGTCCTGCTCCAAATATACCTGTGTGGAATGAAACTATGTCAAAAAAACTAATGATGTACAACCATGGAGACTGCTTTGGGTCCCTTCCCCTATTCTCTCTGTCTCTCTCACCTCCTCTCAAACAATAAAATAAATCTTTATAACTAAATAAAAAGTTTAGGAGTTCCAGTTTGCAAATGGTGGCATGAGAGGCACTTCTAGAAAATTTCCCTGGAAATTACAAGTAGAATAACTATAATTCAACAAAGGATTCCCTATACAACACACAGACATAGCAAAGAGATCCACTCATATTGAAGTACCTGCAGGTGAGCAAAGTGGGACAAACTGAGGAGGTGGGAAGTGGGAGTCCAGAGATGGGTGACAGGTCCCTGTTTGGAGCTCTGTGGTTGTGAGAGGGAGGAGGGAGAAGGTGGTAAGTAAGCATTCCAGACCTCACTCAGTCCACTGGGACAGAGAAAAGGAGGCCCAGAGATGGGGACCATGAGACACTACAAGAAGACCTCACTTTGGCCCAGGTACACAGGTGGGTGCTGAGACGCCACAGCCAGACTTCGGGTGTGGTTTGTGAGAGGAGGAGGGGGAAGTGGGAAGCCACAGATTGACCACATTCCAGTATGAGAAAGAGAAGGAGAAAAAAGGCTGCTGGTGTACTACTCTGCCCATGAGCGGTCCTGCCTGAGGGAACAGCGTATAAGATAGCTGATCCCAACACTCTGGGCAGAGACATCAGGGCAAACCAAATACAGAAGAACTAAGCCCACATTGCCCTTGCTGCCCTCAGTACCAGGAAGAAAACAAAGACACAGAGCCTGATCTCCTTCCCCCACCAGGCTCTTCAGACGTCTGTTCTCTCATCTCCTCCCCATGTTATCAGTGAGCCCAAGTGAGTGTCAGGTTACAGAGCAGAAGATCTCCATCCCCGAGAGTCTGAGAGACAGTTCTTGAGCAGCATGCATAGTGCAGCTAGTTCCAGCAACAGGAAGGAAACGGTAGAAGAAGAACAGCAGCAGCTGGTTGGCAGCCGCCATCATCCAGAAACAAACACAACAGCCTCCTTTCCAAACAAAACCGTGGCACTGCCATTCCCAGCTGAAACCAGACAAAGAGCCCAGGGCAGCTCAGACACCCAGACACTTCAGTTTCCAACAGCAGAGGGAGCACTGGAGTTCCAGAGACTACGCTTCATAGCCATCACATCCTTCCATGAATGTGGCTCACTAACACCAGGACAGCCTGGTCAAAGAGGAAAAGCCCACCTCACAGGAAACTACCCACCACAAGAAAAAGGAATAACACGAGGGAGAATAAAATGATAAGCAATACCCACTGAAAAACAAAAAGAAAAACTTCTTTGTATGTATTGGCATTGGTATCCACTCCTGTAACTGCCCAGAAAAATAAATAATTCAATAATAAATATGTACAGCAAGATAACAAGTCTGCTCAGAAAGAAATGGAAAGTCTCCAGAAAGGGAACTTAAAGATATGGAAATATGTGCTCTGAATGACACCGAATTCAAGATTGCAGTTCTGAAAACACTCAGAGATCAAAGAAAATTGGCTGAGCACAGAGAGGCAGCTAAATGATCTCAGAAAGGAAATCTGTGAACAAAAGGAGTACTTTAACAAAGAAGTTGAAACTATAAAAAATGATCCAAATAGAAATTCTGGAGATAATGCAATAAAATGAAAAATGAAATAGCTAGCATAGGACGAAGAGCTGACCACATGGAGGAAAGAATTAGTGATATCAAAGAGAAATATGGAAATGTCATAAAAGAAAGAAGAAACTTGAGAGTCAAAAGAAATGAATTATACAAGAACTATCTGACTTTTATTAGAGCAACATAAGAATAATGAGTATTCCAAAAGGAGCAGAAGATGAGATGGGCATAGAGAGTTTACTCAAACAAATAGTAGTTGAGAACTTCCCAAACCCATGGAAAGGACTGGGACCTCAAATCCACGAAGGAAACAAGATACCTAAATACCTGAACTCTAGCAGACCTCTAAAGCACATTATACTGAAGACATCAAAGATCAAAGACAAAGTCCACAGGCAGCCTGGGGAACAAAAGACCATAACCTATAAAGGAAAGCCCACCAAGCTTGTCATCAGAGTCCTCAGCAGAAACTCTACAAGCCAGGAGGGAGTAGAATCAGATATTCAAAATATTGAAAGGGAGAAATTACCAGCCAAGAATAATTCATGCAACAAAGTTTCTTTTAAATATGAAGGTGGAATTAAGACCTTTTCAGACATACAGAAGCTGAGAGACTTCTCCAGCAGAAGGCCAGCATTTCAAGAAATACTGAAGGAGACTGTTTGACCTAAAACAAAAAGTAAAAAGAAATAGGAAAAGTTGGGACAACAAAAACATAAATGGGGGTGGGGGGTGGGAAGAGAATGGAGATAAGAAGCATGCTTAAGAAAAGGGGCCACTACATATATGAAACTTTCTTTTACATAAACTTCATGGTAACCACTCCAAAAAAAAAAAAAAAAATTCAGAACTCAGACACATAACCGAAGAAGAGGAAACAGAAGGAAAAATCATAAAACACCATCAAACTAAAATAACTGACAGGAAGAGAAAAGCAAAGAAACAATCAAGACACCGAGCTATCAGAAAACAAAGATAAAATGGCTATAGGAAATCCTCATATTTCAATCATCATCCTAAATGTAAATGGACTGAACTCATCACTGAAAAAGCAGAGTAGCAGATTGGATTAAAAAACAAAACCCAACCATATGCTGCTTCCAAGAGGCACACCTCAGCCACAAGGACAAACACAGACTAAGTGAAAGGGCAGAAAATAATACTCCAAGCAAATGGAATCCAGAGAAAAGCAGGTGCAGCCATACTTACATTTGATGAAATAGACTTCAGGATAAAAAAGGTAATAGGAGACAAAGATGAACGTTTTATAACGGTAACGGGGACAATAAGATAAGAAGACATGACACTTATGATGCTTATTAATGTGTATGCCCCCAACTGTGAAGCACCAAAATGTACAAAGCAACTATAGCAGAACTAAAGGGAGAAACTGACAAAAGCACAATTATAGTAGGGTACCTAGACACCCCCTTGACAGCCATGGACAGATCAAACAGAAAATAAGGAAATACCAACTTTAAATGATACATTTAATTGAACATAATTAGCAATTATAAGGCACGTTACCCTACAACACAATATTATACATTATTTTCTAGTGCGCATGAAATATTCTAAAGGATAGACCATATGCTAGCACAAAACAAATCTCAGCAATTTTAAGAAGATTGAAATCATATAGCTTTGAAATTGGAGATTGACTGCAAAAAGGAAACAGAAAACAACATATAGATGGAGATTAAACAACACATTATTAAAAATGACTGGGTCAAAGAATAAAAGAAGATTAAAAAATATGTAGAAATGACTGAAAACAATGTATCAAAATTATTGGAATGCAGTGAAAGTAGTAATTAGAGGAAAATATATATCACTATAAGCCTATCTCAAAAGACAAGAAAAACTTCAAACAAAGAACCTAACACTGCCTCTTAAAGAACTCAGAAAAGAACAAATCAAAGTCAGCAGAAGGATGGAAATAATAAAAATTGGAGCACAACTATATGAAATAGAGAACAAAAGAAAAACTTAATGCAACAAATTGCTGGTGATTAAAAAAAATTAATGAAATTGACAAACCCCTGGCTAGGCTCAACAAGTAAAATGAGAAAAAGACACAATCAAAATTAGAAATGAAAAAGAAGAAATTGCAACTTATAACAGAAATACAAAAGATCGTACAAGAATGTTATGAAGGGCTATAAGCCACCAAATTTAACAACGTTTAAGAAATGGACAAGTTTCTATAAAGATATAGTCTACCTAGACTGAACCAAGAAGAATGGCATAATCTAAAGAGTTCAATCAACACTAAGGAAATTTAAACAATCAACCTGAACCTCTCCAGAAACAAAAGTTCAGGACTCTCACAAATGAGTTTTATCAAGCATTCATAGAGGAATTAACACCTATCCTCAAACTCTCCCAAAAAATTGAAGAGGCAATACTTCCCAACTCATTTTATGAGGCCAACATTACCCTAATACCAAAGCTTGGTAAGGATAACACAAAAAAAGGAAACTATTAACCAATATCTCTGATAAACATATAATCAAAATTCCTAAATAAAATACTAGCAAATATAATAATTTACAATAATGCATTAAAAAAATTATACATCACGATCAAGTGGGATTCATCCTAGGGACAAAGGATGGTTTGGTATATGCAAATCAATCAATATGATACACAATATAAATAAAAGATAAAAACCATGTGATTATATCAATGGATGCAGAAAAATTATTCAGTAAAATAACATTTATGTATGATCAAAACACTTAATAAAATGAGTATAGAAGGAAAATACCTCAGTATAAAAAAGACCATATGTGGCAAACCCCCAGCTAATATATACTGAGTGGTGAAAAACTGAAATCTTTTCTTCTAAAATCAGGAACAAGACAGGGATGTTCTCTGTCATCACTGCTATTCAGCATAGTACTGGAAGTTCTAGCCAGAGCAGTCAGGTAAGAGAAAGAAATGAAAGGCATCCAAATTTGGAGTGAAGAAGTTAAACTGTTGGTTTTTGCAGATGACATGGCCTCTATATAGAAAATCCTAAAGATTGCACCAGAAAACAATTAGAAACAATAAATGAATACAATGAAGTTGCAGGATACAAAATCAGTGCACAAAAATCCATTGCATTTCTATATTACTAATAATGAAACTTCAAAAAAAGAAATGAAGAAAAAAAAAACAAACAAAAACCAATACCTTTTGCAATCACAACAAAAGGAATAAAATACCTAGGAATAAGCTTAACAGGGATGTGAAGGACTTATACAAGAAAAAATATAAGACACTATTAGAAGATATTGAAGAAGACACAAAGAAATGGAAGGATATTCCATGCACATGGATTAGAAGAATCAATATAGTTAAAATGGCCATATTACCCAAAGCAATATACTGATTTAACACAATCCCCATCAAAATCCCAGAGACATTCTTTCAAGAAATAGATTTTAAAAATCATGAAATTTGTATGGAACCACAAAAGACCCCAAATAGCCAAAGCAATTCTACAGAGAATAAGGCTGGAGGCATCACCCTCCCCGATTTCAATCTATATTGTAATATGAAGCGTCAATAATGAAACCAGCTTTGTACTGGCAGAAAAACAGACACACAGACCAAGGGAACAGAATCAGTAACCCAGAAATAAACCCTTTAATATGTGGACAAATAATTTTTGACAAAGGAGCAAAAATATATACCGCAGAGAAAGGAAAGTCATCAATGTAAATGGTACTGGGAAAATTGGAAAACCTCATGCAAAAGAATGAACTTGGACTACGAGTTGTCACCATATACCAAAATTAACTCAAAATTGATCAAAGACTTTCTTCCACATGAGACCTGAAACAAAAGAAGAAAACATCGGTACTAAACTTACGGAACTTGGGTTCAGGGAGGACTTTATGAATTGGACTATATCAAACTACAAAGCTTATGCACAGCAAAATAAAGAGACTACCAACTGAATGGGAGAAAATATTCTCAAACAATGCCTCCAATAAGGGACTATAATATTATTCCAAACATACAAAGAATTCACACAACTCAACAACAACAAAATAATTAGCTCAATTAATAAGTGGGCAGAGGACATCAACAGACATTTCTCCCAAGAAAACAGACATGGGCAACAGAAAAAAAAATTATATATATATACATACATATGCACGCACACACACACATACATAAATACACATACAAAACAAACAAAAAAACTCCATTAGCAATTTTCATCGCAGCACTGTTCACAGTGGCTAAAGCATGGAAACAACCAAAGTGTCCTTTGATAGATGACTGGATAAAGAAATTGTGGTACATTTACACAATGGAATATTACTCAGCTATAAGAAAATATGAAATACTACTATTTTTGACAGTGTAGATGGACTTTGGAATCATCATGCTAAGTGAAATAAGCCAGACAAAAAATCAAGAACCATATGACTTCACTTAAAACTGAATAAACTGAATGCAACAAAGAAACAAAAAATCATGGACACGGTCAATAGTTTAGGCTTTACCAGAGAGTAAAAGGGGAGGAGTGTGGGAGAGGAGGGATGGGACATCAAATATGTGATATGTTGTGGCATCGTACATCTGGAACCTATGTAATTTTATTAATGAGTGTCACCCCAATAAATTTAATTTTAAAAAAAAGGGTGACTGAAGTTTAAACATATGGGAATAAATACACAGTTTTTTAATACATTCCGTTATTCTTTGGGTTTATTTTGTTGGCTTTTTTGGCTTTTCCTTATAATAGTTACCAATAGTATCATATATGCTTAAAAATGTATTGCTTTGTAAATTTGTGGTCCATTTATACTCACTAAAAACATGTTAGAGACTGACTATAGCACGATAAACAAGCTGCAGAATGAGAGAAGATAATTTGCAATGTGTAAAACAAAAGATTCATATCTGTAATAAGAACTCTGTCGTTCCCTTCATTTCCCAGAGAGTAGACAATGATTTTCATTTTGCCTGCATTGTAATTCACATGTACTTATATCTGTGGACCAACCAATCAATTTTAGCAGTTATTAGGGTCCACGTTTATTTTTCCTAACCAGACTGTGAGGCTATTGGATGAATATAGAATGCATTGTTATTTATACCCAATCCTTAGCTCAATTCTAAGAATACAATAAATGCTTTAAAAGTGTCTGTTGACATAATTGAATGAATATTTTGACGTGAGTAGTATTTTTAAATCTTTCTCACTTAATATTTATTATGAACTACAGAATGAGGATGTACAGTGCTACATAGTTTCTGAAATCCTTTCTTTTAGATTTCTAGGATTCTGGTACATGTTGAGATGGTCTACACTTTGTAAAAGGATGTCTAAAGTGGAAAGTGACCCTGTAAAATTGTAGAAGTCAGCAAAACCTGGCCAAGTAAATATTCTACAAGTTCAGTTCATCACAACTGAATAGGAGTCAATAAATATTCAATGAATGACACAAGAATTCACCCAGCAAATAATACAATTAACTGTAATACTTGTAAATAATAAGTATAAACATAGCACTTTCAGTTTGCTATCTATATGGTTCTCTTATATGAGCTCTATCTATGACCCACTAAATGCTCATGCCAGCTTGCACATATAGCAGGGGAACTCAAGAACTGCATATCAGTGTTGGTTGCTAATAGTCTGAGGGAAAGGATGATTAGGAGAAATGAAGAAATTTAAGATTATTACTCATATGCTTGAGGTTTACCAATGGTCCATATGATTTCCGTTAACAGGAGATGATCCATCACATGTGTAGGTAGATACAGTTTTTGAGTTTTTTCAATATGAAGCATACCAGGAAAGTACAAAACAAACAAGCAAGGAAACAAGAAAGAGTTGATTTTTAGATGACAGAAAAAAAAATGTTGACATTATAATTGTAGTTTTAGAAATTATGATGAATTGAGATTTAAAAGTAGAAATCATGTTGATATCTATATTGACAAATAATCTTATAACATTGCTACTAGTTGTGATCTGTGTAAGAGTGAAGTAATTTTGGGATGTAATTCCTAGGAAAATTATAATAATGCATAATTGCAAAAGAGAAGCTTGGAGAATTTATCTCCTCGAATATGTGGGGGCTTTCATGAAATGTGTGAGATTTTAAAAACTCCTTTGTGAGAACCAACTGAGGAAATGAAATCAGAGTTGGAGAGTGACTATCTAACCCTAGCTCCTCATTTTTGATGGAATTTTCATTGTTTTGAATCAGAGTATCATCAGTTCCTTTGTTCTTTTCCCAGAAGGTGGCTGATTCACTGGGGATGAGGAAAAATCTGATGCAGAGGAGTTAGGCCTTCTTTCCATTACCTAGATTTATAATTCAGTAGAATTTACCAAGTATATGGCTGTCATCATGAATTCCTTATTTGCCTAATGATATTGCTGTAGTATAAAACATAAATGTAAAAATCAGAGGGAGATCCTTTACTTTTAGTTGATACCCTTTGAGATTTAGGGATTTTAGCCCCATGAATAGGTATAATCTGGCAATCCTGTATTTCTAGGGACCAAACACAGAAGGTTTTCCAGTTCCTGCCAGAACAGCACAATCTAGTGGAGGCTCTTCTTAGTGCTAGGATTGGCCTGGCTCAAAATTACGTTTTCTCCCAGAAACCTTTCTGAGAGGTAGTCTCTCTTACCTCACCTGCCTTATCTTTATCTTTATCCTTGAGTTGTACTTTGGTATATCTCACTTAAGTCTTCTAGTTTACCCTTTAAATATCTAATTTTGAAGTATTTTAGTATCATTGTTGCAATAAGAATTATATTTAGGAGTTCTGGTCAAGATAGCAGAGTAGGTAAACACTGTGCTCATGTCCGCTGAGGACCACATCAATTACAAGTATATTATAGAACAGCTGTCATTGAGAATCACCTGAAGGCAGCTGAACTGAAGCCTTACAACTATGGACATTTAGAAGAAGCCACCTCAAGACTGATAGGAGGAGCAGAGACACACAAAATGGGCTGGCCCCATGCCTGCATGTGCCCATTAAAAATTGGGAGGGATACCTCAGTGGCAGAGGTACATCCTCTGGAGGAGTAAGGTGTCCCAGTCCCACACCAGGCTCCCCAGTCCTGGGTTCCAGTGCTGGAGAGAAAAGTCCCCATGACTTCTGGCTGTAAAAACCAGTAGGGATTGTGGCTGAGTGAGACAAGGGTGGCTGCAGTCCCAGGCATTCCTCTTAAAGTGCCATGCGTGGCCTTATTCATTGACATACTCACTTGCTTTGAATTTCTGAACTGTGGGAGCAGCTGGAAAAGCTCCAGGGACATACAGGGAGGAACTGAATTGTCTGGCTGCAAGGTGAGGGCTGGAGGAGTAGCTTTCTTCTGGACTGAATAGCTGATGAAAGCCATTGTTTCTTTGTTGAACCCTACCCAATCCCTGCATGCAGAGGCAGGCAGACGCCATACCTGAGTTTCCATCAGAGTGATTATCACCTTTCATCCACCCTGCCCTAGTGATTCCTTGAGACCTCACCTCACCCAAATTTTGGGCACACCCACGCTGCTTCCAGTGGCTTTTCTCTACAAACAACTGTCTTAGCTTATGCTGCAGTCTTTACTAAAGTCTCTCAAAGGTTTATGATACCCAAACTAATAGCATCTGGCTTCAACCTGTCTCATACCTTTGGCTGAGCTGCTCTAAGCCTGGTACTAGCTACAGCCAGCCTTGATTAGCAGATTGCCCTCTCAAGGTACCTCCAAGCCTAGAGCAGGCAGTGGCCATCTGAAGATTGCTTTGTGACTCATATCTGGTGGCCCCTGGCAGGACACAGGCATTGCTGACCTTGGCCTGCAGCAGGTCCCCTCTTAGGAGACTCCAGGGCTGGCACACCTGCTGGCCAGCTTCAGACCAAGCCAGAGCATCACCTGGCAGCCTCCAAGGATGACATACCCAAAGGGCAGGCTGGACAGGCACCAGAGCCCCACTAAAGCAAACCTTACTTTGTAGGATCAGCCCTTGCACTGCAGCTCCTCCACTGTAGTTACAGCTAGTCCTCATTAGCAATCAGTCCGAGAGTCAGTCCCTCCCACTGGTGTATGAACAGCAACCAAGGCTCATCTACAACAGGAGGGCACATACCCACACAGGGGATATACCTGCTTATGGCTCTGATAACCAGAGAGACTACACCACTGGGTCCCATGGGCACCTTCTACCTAAGACCACTGTACTAAGACTGGGAGCAGTTCTACCTAATACATAGAAGTAAGTGCAGGGAGGCAGCCATAATGGGAAGACAAACATGTTTCAAAAAAACAAACAAAAAAACAAAACAAAACAAAAAAAACTGAACAAATCTCCAGAAAAAGAACTAAACAAAATTGAGAGAAACAATCTACTAGAAACAGAGTTCAAAATCCTGGTTATAAGGATGCTCAATGATCTCAAGGAGAACTCTGATAGAAAACATAAAAAGGACTAGTCAGAAATAAAGACAGTAATAACTGAAATGAAGAATACATTAGAGGGAATCAGCAGATTAGATGAAGCAGAGGTTCAAATCAGTGATTTTGAAGATAAGGTAGCAGAAAACAACCACTCAGAATAGCAAAAATAAAGATGAATCAAAAAAAACAAGGATAGCTTAAATAGCATCTGGGACAACATCAAGCATACCAACATTTTCATCATAGGGGTACCAGAAGGAGAAGAGAGAGAGCAAGGAATTGAGAACTTATTTGAAGAAATAATGACTGAAAACTTCCTTAACTTGGCAAAAGAAATAGGCCTACAAGCCCAGGAAGCACAGAGTCCCAAATAAGATGAGCCCAGTGATAATAGAGTTGTCCATAATGCCTGAGTTAACACCAAGACATGTTATATTAAAATGGGAAAGGTTAAAGAAAAAGAGAGAATCCCAAAGGCAGCAAGAAAAAGGCAACTAGTAACTTATAAGGGAGCTCTCCTAAGATTGTCAGCAGATTTCTCAATAGAAACTTTGTAGACCAGAAGGGGTTGGCACAAAATAGTCAAAGTGATAAAAAGCAAGGACCTACAACTAAGATTACCCTAAAATTATCATTTAGAGTTGAGGGACAGATAAAGAGCTTCCCAGACAAGAAGAAGCTAAGGGAATTCATAACCATCAAACCAGTATTACAAGGCTTCTTAGAGGGACTTCTTTAAGATGAAAAATAAAAATAAAATTATGAATAATAAAATGGCAATAGCTACACATGTATCAACAATTACTTTAAATGGTCCAATCAAAAATGGGGGCCGGTGCTGAATGGATAAGAAACAAAGACCTTTACATATGCCACCTACAAGAGACTCACTTCAGATTGAAAGACACACAGAGACTGATAGTAAAGGGTTGGAAAAAGATATTTCATGAAAGTGGAAACAAAAAACCCTGGGGTAGCAATACTCAGACAAAAACAGACGTTTAAACAAAGGCAACAACAATAAGGGACAGAGAAGGACCCAGTAATCCCATTTCTGGGTATTTATCCAAAATACTACTTAGAGGGAACAAATACATTCATATATTCATTGCAGCATTGTTCACATCATCCAAGATGTGGAGGCAGCCTGGGTTTCTGTTGATGGATGAATGGATAAAGAATAGATGGTACATTTATACAATGGAATATTGCTCAGCCATGACTGGGAATGGGTTCTTGCCATCCTTGGTCACATGGATGGACCTGGAGGGTATTGTGCTAAATGGAATATGTCAGACACAGAAAGACAGATGCAATGTAATTTCACTTATAAGTGGAATCTAAAGGACAAAGTAAACAAAACAAACTCAGAATACAGAGAACATTTTGATGGTTTCTAGATAGGTTGGGGTGAGTGAAAAAGGCGAAGATCTAAGAAGTACAAATTTGTTGTTATGCAGTAGTCTTAGGGATGTAGGGTATAGTATAGGAATATAGTCAGTAATATTGTAATAACTGTGTATGGTGTCAGATGGGTACTAGATTTATCAGGGTGATAGATTGGAGAGAGTTGGGAATTAGGGTGAAAAAGGTGAAAGGATTAAGAAGTACAACTTGGCAGTTACAAAACTCATGGGGATATAAAATAAAGCATAGAGAATATGAGGGGTGACTCAAAATGTTAATATATTTACAAAAAATTGTGTATTATTACATGCTTAAAATTTCAGTCACCTTCAAAGTACTCACTGTTTGATGCAATACATCTATTGAGACACTTTTTTCACTACTCATAACAGTTTTTGCACTCATTAATGTTGATACCTTGTAGGGCTTCTGCCATTTTTTGTTTCGCCTCTTCCACATCAGCAAAACATTTCCCTTTGGAGACTCTTCATCCAGGGACATAAAAAGAAGTTGCTCAAGGTGAGATCAGGTGACTAGGGAGGGTGGGGCATGGGAGTCATGCCATTTTTGGTCAAAAACTTTGACACTCAGGGTGATTGGACAGGTGCTTTGTCATGCCACACATTTATATAAATCACCCATCATGAAATTGTTCAACGTGTTGAAAGAGTCTCCAAAAAAAATTTTCTGAAGCTGAACACAGCCTCTCACAACAATGCCAGCACTCACCTAACAAGGGAAGTCTATACTACTAGGGACCCACCCTCCAGAAGATAATTTCAGTTTTGTTGGGATTCCTCCCTTGTATGGTAATAACTATTCATAGTACTAGGTGGATACTAGACTAGTCTGGGGAATCACTTCTTAAATTATATAAATGTTTAACCACTATGCTGTACTCCTCAAATTAATATAAAATATTAATAATATTAAATGTCAAAATAAATAAAGTAGAAAAATAAAAGAATTACTTTTAGATATAATCACTTTGGATTTAATTTTCTCTTATTTTTTCTGGTATCCTAGGTGGAAGCTAAATCATTTGTGTTAAGATTTTTCTTCTTTACTAATATATACATTCAGTGTTCCTCTAAGCACTTTTGTTGTATTCCACAGATTTTGATGTTTTGTTTTTATTTATATTTAGTTCAAAAAAATTTTTTAATTCTCTTAAGATTTCTTCTTTGACTATTATGTTATTTCAAATTGCATGGTAATTGTTTAATCTCTACATATTTTGGGATTTTCCAGCTATATTCCTGCTATTGATTTCAGGTTTAATTCCACTGGGGTTTGAAAGCATACATTGTATGATTTCTAGTCTTTTAAATTTGTTAAGGTGTGTTTTATGGCCCAGAATGTGGCCTGTCTTGGTGAATGTTACTTGTGAGTTTGAGAAGAATGTGTATTTTGCTGTTCTTGGATGAAATAAGCTGTGGATGTTAATTATTATCTGGTTGATTGATGGTGCTGTTGAGTTCAACGCATCTTTACTGATTTTCTGCCTGCTGGATCTGTTTCTGATAGATGCATTTTGAAATCTCCAATTGTAATAGTGGAGCTCTATCAGTTTTTCCCACATGTAGTTTGATGCTCTGCTGTTAGGTGCATATACATTAAGGATTCTCATATTTTCTTGGGAAATTGACTCCTTTGTCTTTATGTAAAGCTCTTCTCTATCTCTGATCATTTTCCTTGCTCTGAATTATGCTCTGCTGAAATTAATATAGCTATTTCAGCCTTCTTTGATTAACATATGTTTATTTGCATGGTATATCTTTTTTCCATCCCTTTACTTTTAATCTATTTGTGTCTATATTTAAAGGAGGTTTCTTGTGAACAACATATAATTGGGTCTTGTGTTATCATCCTTTCTTACAATCTTTGTTTTTTAACTGACACAATAAGACCATTGACATTTAAGGTGGTCATTGGTACATAATATATGTTAAGACAGGAAAGAAAATGGGATCTAATAAATGCTCAGTTAAAAATCATAAAAGGCAAAATATAAATGGAAGACATATAAGAAAAACGAATAAGATCAACAAATAGAAAATTGTAACAAAAATAGTATAATATATAGTTTTGTTTTATTTTTTTACTTTTTAAAAGGTAAAGCATATTTTTTTGCCTCTTTTAGCCCTCTTCCCACTTCACATTATTATTATATTTTTTCTCCTTTAACACTCTTCTACATTCATACACTTGGAGAAACAGTAACCACTTGGTTCAGGGAAAGCAACTGCTTAAAGTGTAATAAAAACATGCATGGAGATTACAGCATTGTGGTTAAAAGGGGCATTGATTAATAATCTCACAAAGAAA
>PVKE010001966.1:0-89684 GCA_004027555.1 Craseonycteris thonglongyai
CTCATTTAATCTCCCCATTGCCCCTTAAGGGAGATACTAATAACACTCTTGTTTTATGAATGGATTAACTAAAGATTGAGGAGGTAAAGTGACTTGCCCGAAGTCACATATCTAACAGCCAAGATTTAAATCTTGAGGACCTGACTCCTATGAATCACAGTGCCTCCCAAGAAGAAAGATGCTCAGAACTGGTGGTATTTGATATCATACCTCTGAGAATCATGCCGTCTACTCCGATGTTCAGACTCTAACTTGGTTGCTCTTTACTGACTTTGAGAGATACTATATTTATACACACTTATGCTAAAAAAAACAACAACAAATAAACAAGAACAAAACAATGCAAGTATAGAAAATGTTTGAAAGTGTAGAAAACCAAAAGCATAAGATAAAAAATTTATAAATGAACCAAACAAATGTATTCACTATTTGCATCTTAGAATATGTCACTATAAAATCATAAGCTTATAAGGTGTCCAGGTTTTGTATTTTTTTTAACCTGGTCAAGTTCTAGATCTCTGCTAAACTAAATGAAACTGAAACACTCACAGTGCAGTGCGGTGATCGATTTTATTCTGCCTACTCAAATGACATTATTTTCTCTTTCTCGCCTGGTAACACTTAAAGTTGTCGTTGTAATGTTAGTTAATGGTGATGCTGATGTTGAAAACAAACAAAACTGAAGGAAGTAAGTGAAACTAACTTTCATTTGGTTTATTCTACGTGAATATAAATTTCAAATGGGGTACAGGAACAAAAAATTCTACTTGAATCTGGAAACCAAGAATGATATTTTGATATTTTTCTGTATTTATGTTACTCCCCAAAATCTAGATTGAGAAATAATTTAGTTAGACATTTCAATGGACAAATTATGTATCTGAATAATGAACCTTTTCAGATTTCATTTCACTATTTTTCCATTGAGTAGACAAAAACTAAAGAGCAAATCAATATATCATTTGTAATTCAATCTCCTAGTCTGGTTTTTGGATATATTTATCAAATACTGAAATGGTTTCCCAATGACAAACTGAAAAAAGACAGCCATCCAATTCTATAAGAAAGCTACGTGTTTAGAATGTTCTCTGGCATTAATTGTCTTAGAGAACATGACATCTTCTGGAATTTAAACTCATTTTACAGTGAAAGGAAAACAAGCTTTGAGAGTTTAGGTGATTTTCCAATAAACATGAGGTCAGAACCTGTCTAATGAAATGATTTATAATTTAGTGATGCTCAACATAGAGTCAGAGAAAATTTGAGTGTAGTCTAAATGGGTAGGTTATTTTAGTTTCAAAAGATGTCGGAAAATGTTTTTACATCAAAAATATGCCAGGTTTCTGTTGATTGTAGGAACATTCTACTTTTTAGTGTCTTTGCCCAGCAACAAGCTAATAAATGCATAACAGGCTCTTCAGAAAAAGAAAATGTATACAAGTGTATATTTTATGACATTTTAAAGTTTAATCTGCATTATTATCATTTTCTCCATTGCTTTCTTAAAGCTAAGCAATCAAAACAATAAATCAAGCCCTGATTTGTAGTACTTGTGGATTTCCATGGTATATATACTATCATCACAACTGATTTCAAACTACCAACTAGAGGTCACTTAATGCAGAGTTGAAAGGAGGTATAAACGTCATTATAAGGTATTATAATATTACATATAACAAACCTAAGTAACTTCAAGATATAAATAATAGTAAAAGAGTAAAATAACCAGGAAGTGATGAGTTTTGAATGTGTTACTTTTATTTCTAATATGATTTATAAGTTTATATAATCTAATGTTTTAAAAATGTATTTAGAAACTGTCTCAGACAGTTCTTATAGTTTTAATAATTGAATTTTATTATCATGTATGAAATAGCTTTGGTCATTACTACCTATGTCTGTGGTGTAAAGGGCCATGAAAAAAAAATTACACAATGCATTACATATCATATGTTGTATACATCATATCCATCATTTGTGGGGCAGATATATTATGTGTGCTTTTAGAAGTATACCTCCAAAGCTTCTCAAACTTAGATGCACATATAAATCATTGAGGATTTTGTTAAAATGCAGACTCTGTGGTTTTATTTTGTTTTTGTTGTTAAATTTATTGGGGTGACATTGATTAGTAAAAATTACATAGGTTCCAGGTGTACAATTTTACAATACATCATCTATGTGTTGCATTATGTGTCTCTAAGATGTTACTGGTTGTCTGGTCTATGGAGCATACTTTGAATCACAAAGCCCCAGACTGATTTTCTTAGATCCTTACTATGTGAAAGAGTCAATTGATTTTTAAGGAAAAATATTTAGGTACATACTACATGGGTGTATATAATATGAAAGAGGCCCCTCCATCTGCTTAAAAGAGTACAGTAAGTAATTCTGTAGAGAAAACAGGGAGGAACTGGGTGTTGGAAGAGTTGGGGATGGCTTTGTGGAAAAGAAGGAGCTGCCTTTGAGGACAAATAGGGTATAGAAATTCAGGAAAGAGTGAGAAAATCCCATGTAAAAGCCTGAAGACAAGGCTTATCAGTGCTGGTATTAAAAGTAATATTTAAGGACCTCCAAACCAATTCAAACTCTATGAGATGTTAGGACATAGTGGGAAAACAAAACCCTGGAATTTTAGCCTGGGGCCTTTGAAATTAATCCTATAGGCATACATAGGAACAAAAGTCATTAATAAAATATAAAATTATATATATATATAGCTATAAGACAGAATTGTCCAACCTTTTGGCTTCCCTGGGCCTAGGCCATGTTGGAAGGAGAACTGTCTTGGGCCACATAAAATACACTAACACTAATGATAGCTGGTGAGCTTTAAAAAATTAAAGGTTGCAAAAACATCTCATAATGTTTTAAGAGAGTTTACGAATTTGAGTTGGGCCACATTCAAAGCTGTCCTGGGCCACATGCATCCCAAGGACCATGGAAAGTTGAATCTGGTGGTATCCAAGTTAGAGACAAAGAAAATTTGGCACAGAAAGGTTTTTTTTATCATACACTTGTAGTAAGTGACAAATGCCTATGACAGAGGATGGAAGAATCCAGAAAGAATCTGATGAAGATTATGAGATGCAAAAGCAGAGTGATGAGAGCACAACAGTGCAGCTGATGATATAGGAGTCCTGGGAGGAGAAGAAGCAAGTCTTTTTTCTTTGTCTCAAATTCATGGTCAGAAACCTTCTAAACTCATGAAAACTCTTTTTTTTTTTTTTTAAGATTTATTTATTGTTTTTGACAGAAAGAGAGAGATACAGAGTCAGAGACAGAGAGAAGGTGTGTGTGTGGGGGGGGGGGGGCAGAACAGTCTCCGTAGTTGCACATCATTGGTTTTTCCACATAGTTTCATTCCACAGGTGGGCAGGGCTGCACAGGGTAGGAACTGGGCTGGGTTCTCACCCCAGTGAGAACTGAACTGGGGGCACTCCCCAGTTCAGCATATGGGTCCACACGGGCTAGGGCTGGGATTCGATCCTCGGTCCCCGGGGCTGCAAAGTAAGCGCCTAACCCACTGAGCCATCCCGGTTTCCCCGAGAAATCTTATATATGCTATCTTTTTGTCTTTGACTACAAGACAATTTTGCTAGAATCAAACCCAGCCATGAGTTACAGTTTTAGCCTGCAGATAGGGATTATTTATTTCTAATCATTTCATTGTATATTGTCTTTACCTTAGTGATCAGACCTTAAGTCTTTTTTAGGAGTAATCTGGCTATAAAAATAGATGATGATGGGGGAAGCTGGGATGGCTCAGTGGGTTGAGCGCTCACTTTGCAGCGCCGGGGACTGAGGATCGAGTCCCGGCCCCGGCCCGTGCGGACCCATGTGCTGGACTGGGGAGTGCCCCTAGTTCAGTTCTCTCTCTGTCTCTGTATCTCTCTCTCTCTCTCTCTCTCTCTCTCTCTCTCTGTCATAAATAAGTAAATAAATAAGTAAATAAATATATATATATATATATATATATATATATATATATATATATATGAAATCTGTCTTCTCTAACAGTAAAGGTTTAAAAAAAAAATAGATGATGATAAATTTTCATGAAAATCAGTAGTCCTAAAAGCTAGGTTTAGGAAGACAAGATTAGAATAATTAAGGAAAAGACAACAAAAGACCTTATTGAAAGGTTCAGAAAGAAAGTATATTTTAAACCCTGATTTAGAAAGTATTTTTTTTCAAACAATATTATAGGATATTTCAAAATATTTAACTTTGCCTTTTGTTATTAGTACAACAGGGACCAGAAATGGAAACGGGAGGTGGGAGATGACGTTTCACACACAGTTAGTTCACAAGAAAAGTATTTAAATAGTGAAGTAAAAGAATAAAGAACTTCGACTTGTTGAACTTATGATGCCATTAAGGAATCCAATCACTGTAAAGAAGTTAGAGATCTGGCATTAGGGTGTCAATATGGTTTAAAATCACAGTAGTACATCTGATTGTATGTTGAGGAAGAAAAATATCTTCACAGGTAATTCAGGAAACAGTCTATGAGTGAGAGCCAAAGGAAAAAAATGTAAGAAAAGATGGAAGAATCAATGGGGCCTGTGCTGAGGGAGGAGTAAGGCTCCCAGGAGTTTCTTTTCACTCCCCAGCCAGGTAAATACTCCTAAATCCCTGGTCATCAAATCCATCGCTTTGAATTCAATATAATTTTCATGGGAATTTCTAATACTTACAAAATCAGATCAGTTATTCTTAATTTGAACTACAAGGTGTCCTAAATTAATACTCTACTTCAGTGCATTAGGGTATACCAATGTGATTTATGTATTAAATGAATCTCAGAGAGAATAGTTACATGAAGAAAATCTAGAAAACCACCTTTAAGAACCCTTTGGGACAGTTAAAAGGCATTGTTCAATATGCATATCAAAAGACTCTGAATAAAACAGCATAGCATGTTAAAGCTCCAACTTTCCAAGGGTTCTAGTATCCCAGCCAAAATAATAACCTCTAACAGCTTTTTTGGATCTAGTACAATGCATTATGAAAACACTTAGAATCCAAAGTGCCATTCTTTTCTTTCTTTAAACCATCAGCAATGATTAACATTCATTTGCCTATTCATTCACCTTATTTACTGTAGTGGGATCAGCATTTCCTTAAGGGAAAACTTCAGGAAGATTCACAGGTTAAATTTAGCTGGGTTGTGAGGGTATGAAAAGCATCTCAAATTTTCAGACTATGTAATTGAATTTTGTCAAATTTTCCCTAAAGTGATTTTCTTCCTTCGTTCTGTTTTCTACAAAGTATTTTCATTAATGCAAATACTTTTCAAACTCTATGTATCTTCAATTTCCAACCACTCCCAAAGGTGAACCTATATTAAGAAATTCTAGTTCTCTACCTGTCTACTGACAGTGTTGGACTCTACCAGCTGCGCAACCTTGGTGAAAGTTAAAGCACTTGAAATACGTATTACTTTCTCAGGAACTTCGTATTGCTATAAAGTTGTAATTTTCTAACTTAGGAAATTATTTCTGAGAGCCAGAGACATGTTTTATATTTTAGAAAATTATTTTCTAAAAAATATGTCCTTGTTAAAACAATTTTTAATTCAACAGGCATTATTGAATATCTATTATGTAACAATAATTAACTATAGTTTTGGGGAAGAGTGGGTTCAGGTAAATTATAGAAATTAAGGAAATGTAATATCTCCCCTCTAAGATACATAAATGTACAATAGGGAAGATAGATGTATGTAATGAAAATTCTAATACAAACTAAAATGTACTTTGTGAAATTGGAGGCTTAGTGGGAACATGGAGGATAGACAGAGGCCAACTACGTGAGTTTAAGGAATAGTTCTTAGATTAAATGGCATTTGAGCTAGTTCTTGAAGACATGTATATTTTCTGTAGGATGGGAACACTTCATTTAAGGTGAACTTGAAGAGGAAAGGAAATAGTGTGAAGAAATACTGAGGTAGAAGAATGCAGGTTTTGTAGAAGGACACGTAGTTTGTATGGTTGATTCATAGGCTATGTTGTGAGGCTATGCACGGCAAATTGGCAGAGGAAATAACCTAGAAAGAATGGCAAAATAGACCCACTGAATACATTTAAGCAGGGGTCTTACATACACCAAGAACATGTTTGAGATGACTTAAAACTTGTTCAGTATGATTAGAAGAATGAAAAGACAATTAGATTTTCTTCTATAACTTATTGTTTTTTTTCTATTAAAAAAAGTTAAAAAAACAACAAGTTTCTAAAATTTAGCTCAATAACTTGGCTTGGGTATTAAGTTTCAGCATTATCTTGAATTTAGAATAAACAACCCACCTGCTTAGGTACAACTTCTTTGATGTAAGGATTTGTAACTCAACAAGCAACTCTCAAACAAAAATTTATTTTTCTTTCTTAAATTGACATCTCTTTGAAATTTAAATTAAGGTAAGAATCATTTTAATTTATGTACCATGAAATCAAAGGGAGAAATCAGGGGAAAATTAGATGATGGCTATTGATCTCTAGTTTTCTATCTTTAAGAATGCCTTTTCTTCAAAACTATTTGTCAATTCAAAGTATCATCTTACATAATTAATCTTCCTTCAAGATACAATCAGGTTATCTATGTAGCTCTGTGATTTTGTTTTACCAATGTTTTCATCAACAGTTAAACTCTCTTCAGTTGGCAAATTATGATTATTACATTTTTCTCTAATTTATTTATTGTCAATTCATCTAATGACCACTATTCATTAGCAAATGCTTTACAATGAAATTGCTATGTTAAGCCTAATGAAATCAATACATTGTGTTGCATTTATTATTTTTCTCTAAACTTCCGTGCTAATTTTTTTTTTTTTTTTTTCCTCACTGCATTGGGGAAGCACACCCCAGATCAGCATATGGGTTCGCACGGGCCGGGGCCGGGATTCAATCCTCGGTCCCCGGGGCTGCAAAGTGAGCGCTTAACCCTCTGAGCCATCCCGGCTTCCCCAAGTGCTAGTTTTTGAATGCAAAATTTTGTGATGTCCTAGTAAATACGTGAATTGGTTAAGACTAAAAACATGGGAAACACAGTTTAGGGCTTGTTTGTACTTTATTAATTTTCAATCTCATCTGACTGATTTAAATGAATTAGTGTTTACTTGTGAGCTATAATACCTCAATCTTTTAGGCAATGATATGCAGGGGTCTCCAAACTTTTCAGCCAGCGGGCCGCATTAACTATCAAACAGCGGTTTGGGGGCCGACTACACACTCGAGGTCCAAATAAAAAAGAATCAAAACATAGATGTTGTTTTTAATTACTTATATAATATTATTTTATTCAGATAAAAAGGTCTCCATGGGCCGGATGAGAGGGACTCGTGGGCCTCATTGGGCCCCCGGGCCATAGTTTGGAGACCCCTGAATAAAGCAATACGAGGGCTGTCTGAAAAAAAAAACAAAAAACCCTAGCCATTGTCAATATAACAAGAACAGTTACATGGCTGGATACTTTCTAGATGGCCCTCATCTTTCTCAACATTTAAAAACCACTCAATATAACAGAAAACCAAACATACAAAATAAAGTTTGTGATGTGATTCAGTGGGTCTTTGGGAAGCAAGGAGTCACTACCTTAGGTTTTTCATTTATTATTTCCTCAATGAATATTTTTTGATTCCTACTTTGATGAAACACTGTGCTAAGTGCTGGAGATAAGCATGAGGCAAGCACTGAACCCATGCGGTTTGCAATTTAATTATCAGAAAGATATCAAAATAATAACAACAAATACACACACAAACCTACGATGGCAACTGTAGCCACTGATAAAAAGCAATGATGCCTAGAATTATGAGAGAGTGTAATGAGAGTATAACTAAAGAAAGCAACAGTGTGCAAAAACCTCTCTTGGGGGGGGGGGGTCACCGTGATAGCTCAGCAAGTTGAGCACTTGGCTTGCAAACACAGGTCCCAGGATCAAATCCTGGCCCCAGCCCATGCAAACTCATATGCTGAACTGCAGCACAACGGTAACCACCAGAATGTCTCAGCGATGAAGCTTCTTGCCTCCCATGCAGAAGGCCCTCAGTCTACTTCCCTCCCTACATGGCCTCACATCCACCTGTGTAGAATGAAACCGTGTCACAACTAATGATGTACAACTACAGACACTGCTCTGGGCCCTTTCTCTCTCTCTCTCTTGTTCACTTTCTCTCAAACAATAAAATAAATCTTACAAAAAAAAAAAAAATCTCTCTCTTTTACCTGGATAAGGTCACAGTAATGCCTATTCCATTGTGTTCTGTCCCTTTAAGCAGTAATTCTGGTAGCGACCTACTAAATGAATTGTAAACCCTTTTAAGTGTCACTACCTACAATCTGACAGCGAAAAAGCTCCATTCAAGACTTTTTTCATTACAAATACATATTTCTACCCGCGTTTGCATATAAAAGTTTGGGGTGGTGTTGATGAGCTGCCATTAAGTGATGTCTGTGCAGGTGGTGACTGGTCTAAGGAAAGGATAGCCAGCAGCATGTCAGCTCGGATATAGCTGCTCATCCCCTTGTTTGCCCACTCTTCTGCAGTGTTCTGCCCCATCCTGGACTTGGCTGCTGTCATGATGCATCATACCAACTACGAGACTATTTAACATCTTTCCTCCTGCGTCACTATGTCAGCAATAGTTAAAGGGAGTACTGCGGGAAAATGTAGCTCCTCGTAATAGATCAACGGGTCATTTCAAAGACCAGACGCTGTGGAGTTACCCAAGGCTTCAAGAAGGCAACTACACACCCCTTCCTCACTCCTCAGCTCAGCAGCAGCGGAACACCAAACCTTCCAGAGTGTTATTGTACACACTCACTGCTTCGTTCACCACCGCCATGCCTGTCCTCCCTCCTGCCACCTCCCTCCTCCCCTTCTAGGGTCATTGGTACTATAAAGCTCAAGTTGCCACCTCCAGTCTCTTAGCTGGAATCCCTAAGGTGGCTCTTGTCCCCAGTCAGCCCTGCCTGGAGAGCAAGTGACTTAGGTAAACAGAGGTGCAGTCTTGCTGCAAGTGGGAAGAACAATAGAGTGAGAGAGACATGGATGAAATGGTGTGTAGCAGGAGGGCAAAGCCTGTGGCCTCCCTATTTCAGGAATTCTATGGACTGTTCAGGACTTCATCTGACAGCTGGTTAATATTTCATCTTTTTACAGGGAAGAGACTGGCTCACGCTTCCTGATGTGTTGCTAGTATAGTGCACCTGTGTGAGTCTTCTGCATTGGGTGATTTATGTGTAAGATGAGGAGTATTGGGAAAATCTGTCACTTATTTTTAATTGCTTAAAAATTAAATTAATCCACTGCTATCCAAAATTCCTGATCTGAGCAGAGACTTTAAAAAGAAAATGTGTTGGTTTCACGCTTAGTTCTAGAGCTGTTTATAATACTGGTCAAAATACTTCCTTCATAATTATTTATAATTTTGACAAAAGTTACTCATAGAAAGCATATAGAGTATGCCCTCTCTCTCTCTCTCTCTCTCACACACACACACACACACACACACACACATTATTTAAAATAATAACAGGAGCAGAAGTATGTCTATGAAGAAAACTGACTCTAAATCAATATTTAACTTATTGCTCAAAATATTTGTTAATTTTAAGTTTATGTCAAGAATTAAAATCATTTTATATATGTCTGAATTCTTGAAAGCTTTATATGGAAATAATTTGATAACGCAGTTGATAAATGAGGAAAAATGGGCATTTTTCTATTTCACGCATTTGAATAGAACTTTCTTGAACAGTGTACTTTAAATTATTTCAAATATTATCAAGGAGTAAATGCTTCTTTTGTTTAAGGAATCAGATAAACTAAAAATACATGTAGGTAATTCAGCTTCATATTTTTCAATAAATACATTTCTAAATAAATGCGATTTTTAAAATCAAAGGACTCACCCCTACTAAGGTGTGTTTTGGAGTTGTAGTTAGGAGGGAAATTTTGAGGGTCTTGGGAACGTGCAACATAGAAAGTTTCCCCCATCACTGAAGTAAGTGTTCATTAAGTATTTCCAGCAGTGTTCCCAACCAGGGACGGGTTTCCTGGAAGACAATTTTTATCCATGAATCAGGGTGGGGGAGGGAAATGGTCTCAGGATGATTCAAGTGCAGTACATTTACTGTGCACTTTATGTCTATTATTATTACATTGTACTATATAATGAAATAATTATACAACTCACCATAATGCAGAATCAATGGGAGTCCTGAGCTTGTTTTCTTATAAACAGACAGTCCCATCTGAGGGTGATGGGAGACAGTGACATCCAAAGTTACATCAACTCACTTGCCACTGTAAAAAGCCTGCCACCAGATGCAGCTCTATTGTCACTTGCCACTCACTGATAGGGTTTTGCTATGAGTCTGCAAGCAAATTGATTTATTATGGTCTCTGTGCAGTGAAACTTCTCTGCTGATGTTTATCTGTAGAGCACCAGCCTCACTGCCTCAGCTGTTCCTCAGATCATAGGCATGAGATTCTTGTAAGGATCACACAACCTAGATCCCTTGCATTTGAAGTTCACAATAGGGTTTGTGCTCTTGAGAGAATCTAATGCCACTGGTGATATGACAGGAGGCAGAGTCCAGGATGTATTGAGCATGAGGAGCAGCTGTCAATACAGATGAAGTTTCACTCACCCAGCACTTACCTCCTGCTGTGTGGCCTGATTCCTAACAGGTCACAGACCTGTACCAGTCCACGGCCTGGGAGTTGGAGCTTTACATGTGCTGTATTCCATTTTGCCATGGGAAGTAGGGGTGCCCACATTTTCTAAGAAGTTTTATCAGAGTTTAGAAGAAGGGAACAGCAACTGTATGCTTTTGTCCTATGCTTTTGTCCACATTGTTCTTTGTCTTCGCTCTGTAAGTAGGACACATAGAACTATAGAAAGGATGGTGTCCTAGCACGTCATTTCCCAGTTTATATCTTCCAAATGAGCAGAGCCCTGCCCCAGAGCTTGCCTGCTTGCTTTTGTGGCTTTAAGTTAGTTACAAAACAATAAACATTCTTACATCCATTTGCACATAGTGTTAAGGTATCATTTATCACGTTACAAAATCTCATTTATTACTCTCCATGACACTGTGAAGTGGGTCAGGCAAGTGTGGTTTCTCTATTACCGAAGAGGGGCTGAGGATCAGGAATTAAATAATGTCCTAGATGACTTAGATCAACTCGCCCACAGGCTAAGGGATGCTTTGCCTGGAATCCAGGTGTCATAATGCCGCATCTTTACTCTCTTTAGCCCACTGTAAGGCTCCCACTACATGTTGACGAGCTTAACGTTGAATTTCCTTATTGCAAGAGGAGGAGGTAGAGATATCTCTGAAGTTAATCCCGGCTCTAAAAGCTATCTGTGAATCTCACAGCTTGAACATGAGCTTTGGCATCAGACCGGCCAGTGGTTCTCCGTGTGTGGCCACTCACTTGGGAGCTGGCTAGAAATGATTTCTGGGCCTCGTGCCAGATCTACTGAATTGGAAACCCTCATGGTAGGGCCCATTAATTTGGGCCTTAACAAGCCCTCCAGGTGAGTTTGAGGCCCTGTGAAGTTTAGGATCACCAGCCTGGCCTATTCTGACTCACTGATGTGTTTACAACAGTGGGTCACTGACTCTTGAGCCATTTTAGAAAGGTCCCTCCTCAGTGAGGTCTGTGCTCTCACTGGCCTTCCTGGCAGCTTTTTGGAAAAGGTTACTAGAAGGAGAAGCAGGGTGAGGTGTCTCTAAAGTTAACTGACTTTCTTTTGCCTCTGGCTTTATGATATGGTCCAGAGGACTGTTTAAAAGCCACGACGTGGTGGGAAGAAGTGGTGGGAAGAAGTGAGGCGTCTGCTCCTGGGGTATTTCTTTGGCCATTCAGACTGAGGTCCCTGTGACTGAATCCCACCCCCACCCCCCACCCCCCAGGGCAGCAGTGGGAAGAAAATGAGTCACTTCCAAATTGCCAAAATGAGCAAATGACAGGCATAAGGGGAGTGACAAGTCATCTCCTCACAAAGGTTCAGCAGCCTCTACCTCAGCGTGTCCCAGCTGCTGTGCTGTTGCCATTTTGGACTCCACGCCTCTTTCCCACACAGCTGCCTCGTGCACTGTGGGGTGTTCAGCAGCATCTCGGCCTCTACCCCCTAGATGCCAGGAGCCGTCTCTGTCCCTGTCCTAGTTGTGTCAGTCAAAGATGTCTCCAGACCTTCTTAAACATTTTATGGAGCAGAATCGCCCTCACTTTGGTTGAGAACATGTGTGCTAGGCCAGTCCGTCTCATTTTGCCCACCTCCCAGGGCCAGTTGGAGCAAAGTGCACAGTACTCTGGTTAGACTAGCCATTATCTTCTGAGCCTTCTGCTGGCTATTACTCCCGGGCCAGTGCAAACGGGGGAGACAGATTCCTGAGAAAGCTCATCACTGCGCATGGAAAATAAATCAGAAGTGAGAGGTAGACTGTACAGCGAAGAAGGCATTTCCTGCCCTTAGGCTCCCAGCAACAGCAAACTTTGCAGGAATAGCCAAGGGTGGGAGCTATTGAAGTAGATGAACTGAAAAGAGAACTGCCAGCTATTCGTGTTTCTGTAGGAGGTAAATGTTCCAAGCTTTGATGCTACAGAGAATTCTCTGAAGGCCTATGCAAACAGCGCCTGGCAGAGCCCTGAGGAGCGAGTGGGCGCTGAGCCTTGCTGCCTGTGGAGCTGGGCTGATGGCATTAGGCAGGCATGATCTCCACTTCCAAATGCTGCTGATTTCCTCCCAAATCACCTGCAGAATAACCTCGGGGTTTATTTCTGGGCACTGCTCATCTAAATGCATTGACTTCAGTCAAAGCAAGTGAGGTTACTCTAAAATACAGAGAAACCCCAGCAGGACCCACTTCGGAACTGAGTTGAGTTGGCTGGAGCTGTTGCTTTTTTTTAGGCTCTGATGTGATAGTCTCTTCTGCTCCCACCTCCATTCGTTCCCCTCTCCTCTCTTCATGGTTCAGTTTCTCTGGGCCTTTCCCTGGGGGAAGGTTATCTGATAACAGCCATTGACTTCTCCCCCAAGCACACCAGAGTTGCATCATTTCCCCAGAAATCCTTATGCTTCAAACTTTTGGGTGGGCTGGTCCTTACCAGCTAAGGGAATGTTAGCCAGTAATGTAAGGGAAGAAGCACACTGAGGTCAGAAAAGTGACAAGCACTTCTGAAATCACACATAAAAACAATCATCTATTGCCATCCAGTGATTAAGGCCAGCCTTTCACTTCTATCTCCTCTGGTTTCTTTCCTGGTGGATCTCTCCGGGGGCTGAGAAGCCGGGGCCTGGCTCAGTTTACTTCAAAGAGAATCTTGGCATATTCTCTACTATAATAAACTGTGGCCTGGCGCTGACCCCAAATGTGTATTTGTGGAAGAATTGGTGGGAGGAAATAATGCACACTCATGGGCTCCCACAGAGGTGCTGGCTCTGGGTTCACGCTGCTCTCACAATTCACCTTGACCTCTGCTTTAGTCTAGAGCAGGGGTGTCCAACCTTCTGGCTTCCCTGGGCCACACTGGAAGAAGTATTGTCTTGGGCTACACTTAACATACACTAACACTAACGATAGCTGATGAACTAAAAATAAAAATAAAAAAATCTCATGCTTTCCTGGGCTGCAGATCAAACGTGGGTGATTTGCAACATCTTTTCTCATAGGTAACTTTCTACTTGACAGGATATAGATTTTAAATTAGCTTTGGCAGACCAGGTTAAGCCACACTGGAAGGTAATCTACTGGTGGCTGTTTATACATAGTCATCGGCAGGCATTTTCTGTTAGTTTCCATCACCCTCCCATACACATACTTTTCCCCTCCTCCAACTCACATCCTCCACACCAACAGGCACAAATGCCAGGGAGTATTTGAAACAAATTCTCGGCTGCCAGTCTGTGTCCAGTGACACATCTGTTGAAAGCACTGGCACCCTGAAATCCTCAGGGTGTTTGTATAAGGGGAAAGGCAGAGTCCTGTTTCAAGTGAGAAAAGAAAATTTGGACTCAGCATTCACAAAGCTCTCTTTGTTCTCTTAGGAAGTTCCTTCTGACCCATATCGATTGATAGTCAGAGGGTTTAAAGCAAAATTTATGTACTTCCCTTTCACAATCCTGCTGCTGCTTAGAAAAAGAAATGACAGAGAAATCTTAATTGTTTTCCCACAGAGCTTGAGGAGAACAAATATGCTTGGTAACATATGCCTAATGAAGTCATAAGTGCCAGGAAAAGAATGATAATCCTTGGCCTTTAAAAGTGTAACAAACAGATTTTGTTTATTGAATTTAAGGAAAGAAATTGGACTGTTCATTTTGTAAGCCAATCATAGCAATTTAAAGGAATTTATTCCGTCTCTTTGACAGGAGTTTTATTTCCCACTTCTGAGTCGGCAGATTGCCCCTTTGTGTTATAAGGGATGCTCTTGTCGTGCAGATGTTAGGCAGTTTTCATAAGGTCCTGCAAGGCCCAATGAGACAGTTGTCATGAAATGGATTAGCTATGATGATTGCTGAGTGTGAATTTATCAGTAGTATTGAATCAAGCACTTCCCTGGAAGAACTGCTCACTCAAAACCATCTAGTGAAACAGGAAGTAAGCTCCTCAGGTAAGGAAATGAATGTTTTCCAGCATAGCTTTGCTAAGAATCCAGGGGGAAGAACAGTTTTTACTTCATCTACAAAACTACTTGGTGACTGGTGACATCAACTGTCAACAGAAATAAAAGGTTTCACTCTTTCCGCTACGCATGTACTCCTAAGTCAGCACCATACATACGATTTGAGAGCTGTTTCCCTTATAGCTTGTAGAGGTTCCCCCATTTCTTTCTTTCAAACACAAGTCATCCCATTTACCAGTAGCTGATTAATAATCATAAAATAAGACAATAAATTTTTATTTTCCTTCCTTATTAAAAGGATCATAAATGATTGCCCTTTTTAGAGATGAAACAAGTACCAAGAGTATGCCAGGTCTGAAATCCCCAAATGTCATGGGGCTTATAAGAGCAATATGGGGTCAGTAGCTCAGATCTGAGTGTGTGAGTAAGCAGGGTTTTCTCATGTCCAAAGTGTGGGGGCTTGAACTCACACACAATATGAAGTTTCTCACTGGCTGCCTGTTATGAGACTATGGGGAGCCTGGGACACTGACCCAGACCAGATAATAGATCTTTCTGGGGATGGATCCCAGCACCAGCATTTTCTAAAGCTCCCCAGGTGGATCCATCGTGCAGCCAGGGTTGAAAATCACTTACTACAAGTCCTTTCCCCAGAGGACACACACAGCTCTGTAAGATTCCCAGCACAACAGTTTGGGGAACAATGGGAACCATGAAAGCTTCTTGGATGGTGTGAAGACACAGTTGCATATTGTTTATCTGTGTGACCTACAGTTAAGAAACCTGCTGAATGGCCTTTCATTTGGCTGTTTTTAACGATTTGATTAGGAAACGTTTAGTTTGCATTCCAACCTTAGAGGAGTTTCTACTTGTCAGACCACTTTAGGAAACACTAAATACTCTAGGGATTTAAGGCAGCTTCCAGCTCTGAGATTCAATTTCCATTCCATTCTGTTTTGTTCTATACCATTCAACTTGCCACGTTGTCCCAAAGGTATCCTTCTGATTACTTACAACATAAAGACTCTTATTTGACTTGCTTAGCAGAAACGCATGAGACCCATAGTCGTTATCCTTTGAAGAGAGCTTTTAAGTCATTTCCATGAACAATGCTTAGGAGTAGTGGTCTGAGATGCTTATTACTAAATGGAGGGGGAGTCTAGTTTTGAGGAAGAATAGGAGACTCTCTAACTCTCTTTGTAAGTTAAATCTTACACTGTAGCACCTACTGTTCCACTGCAAAATGTCCATGATGAGAGACATGTCAAGGAGCCTGAGGAAGGCATATTTCTACAGAAGAGTGGAAATCCAAAACCAGGATTAGCAATCCAGAGACTAAAAGGGGAGTTTATGAATCTGGGAGGATCCCTCAACGCCATGGGCCCTGATTAAATGGAGATAACTAATGATATAAATTAAAATTTTAATATATCTTTGTCTTTGGTCAGATGTGAACTTGCCAAAATTTGTCCAAAAGTTTGCTATTATCCAAGACAACCTCAACTATATCTGGGTACTTGTGTAATGAGTTGTGACTAGTTCCTGGGAAGCTGTGTTGATTTCCAGATTTGCCCACCTGGAGATTATACTCCTGCCTGCTTTTATGAGACAATTTATTAGGTTCAATATTTAACCATAACTTCTTGAACCTCTTCATGTCCTATGTAACACACTTGATACTGGGGAGAAAAGATAGACAAGTCTTAGAGTCTTCTCAACACCACCTACCCCATCCAGTAGCCCTCCCTAATAATGCCTGAACTGTTCTTAACATGGGACTTCAAAAAGACAAAAAAGGTTTAAATAAAATGGCCACCCTACAGGAGTATTACATATAGTTTATTAACTGTAGCATAATTATACAAGCAATAAATATCACATTCTATGAAATATGACGTAAGAATCAAATTCTGATCACCTTGCTCTCTAAAGAGCTAGTGAAATCCTTAGCCAGGTTGAGGTTAAAGGAAATGCCCCATTGTTGGATAAAACCTTATCTGCTTCTTTAGGAATCTAGGTCTTTCGTCCTTCATTATGCACAAATCTTAGTTTCTTTTGAACACTATCTGTTGAAATGTTTCTTTCATCATGGGCTTTAAATATCTGTGAATTTGCAATTTCTCAGCAACTTTCCGGAATTCAGACTTAACTATAGAATCTTCATCAAGTGTATTTCTATAGTTTCTATCATTTCCATTCCAGTGTCCTTTCGAAGAATTTAGTAAGTTTTCTCCTTCTCAGTACGTGCACTGCAAAGCTGTCTACTGCTGACCTCTCTCCAGTGCGTTGGGCAGGGTGTCTTGACTCTGTAGGTAGTGACATTTTAAGTAATTAGAGATGTGCTAGCCCTGACTTTTGGTAGGAGACCTTTCCACATTGGGAATGGCCTCAAAAAGGCTTATCTCCTCTAGAAAATCATTGAATTCCTTTAAAGCAATTAAAGATTTTTCAAGCTGTAAAAGCTCATGAAATAACCATGTACTTTCTTTATTTTTATTATTCATTGGCTGTACAGTCTCAGGTAGTAAAAGATTAGAAACCTATATCCTACCTGGTTGTGAAACAGGAGGGGATGAACAAATGTCATGGAAGAGGCAGCGGTCTGGACAGGGGTCTCCAAACTTTGGCCCGCGGGCCTGATGCGGCCTGCGAGGCCCTCTCATCTGGCCCGTGGAGACCTTTTTATCTGAATAAAATAATAAATAATTAAAAACAACATCTATGTTTTGATTCTTTTTTATTTGGACCTCGAGTGTGTAGTCAGCCCCCAAACTGCTGTTTGATAGTTAATGCGGCCCGCGGGCTGAAAAGTTTGGAGACCCCTGGTCTGGACCAAAGAACGTGGGTTGAGTCCCAGGTCTGTGGAGCAGGTCAAGGGCAGAGATGTGTCCCGGAATAGCGAAGGCCAGCAGAAGCTTGATGTGCCTCTCACATGGTGGCTGCTCCATGGTCCACGGGATTGGGGTGTGATAGGAAGAGCAAAGTCCCTATGTGTCCACAGGTCACAGTGACTACCCCTTTGCCTGTTGATTGTTAGAAGCAGAGGCAACAATGTTTTGACCATGACATCTTGGAATGCATTGTATTTATATGCTAAGATTCTAAACATAGAATCTTTTCCTTTAAAATATATCCCCATGTCCTGTGGGTGACAAGACTGTGCACAGGCTCTGGGAACAGGCGGGCCTGGTATGAAACCGACTTAGTCTCAAGCTGTGGGACCTTGGACAAGTTATTGTACTTACCGGTAGGTCCTTACAATTCATTTCTATCTGTAAAATGGCAAAAATAGTTCCTAATTCATAGAGCTGTTTGGACATAATTCATGGATGGGTTAGTGTCTTAAACATAGATGATTAAAGGTACTTGTTATATTGCTCTTCACTTTATTTTGCTTTGCAGATATTGTTTTTTTTTTCTTCTTACAGGTTGAGGGTTTGTGACACTATCAGTGCCATTTTTCCAAAAGAATTTGATCACTTTGTGTCTCTGTTACACCTAGGTAATTGTATTTCAAGTTTTTCATTATTATTATATTTGTTATGGGAAAGTATAATGACTTATCAGCCATCAACATCAAGGCAACACCCTTCAGCAGCAAAAAAATGTATGATTCACCGATGGCTCAGATGATGGGTACCATTTTTTAGCAATACAGTATTTTTAAATTAATGTATGTACCGTATTTTCCGGCATATAAGACGACCGGGCATATAAGACGACCCCCTAATTTTACAGTTAAAACATAGATTTAGGCCTATATTCGCTGTATAAGACTACCCCCCACTTCCGAGGCTGTAGTCTTATACAGCAAATATAGGCCTAAACCTATGTTTTAACTGTAAAATTAGGGGGTTGTCTTATATGCCCGGTTGTCTTATACGCCGGAAAATACGGTATATCATTTTTTGACATGATGTGGTTGCACACTTAATAGATTACAACACAGTGTAAATATAACTTTTATGTGTACTGGGAAACCAAAAGTTCACTGGACTCACTATATTTTGATACTTTATTGTGGTGGCTTAGAACCGAACCCACAATATCTCTAAGGTATGCTTACATAATTTTATCATCACTATCATTATTATCATGAGTAATTTAACCCATGCATTGTGCTGAAATGAGGTGTCTGGGCTCCTCAATCCTCAATTCAAATGTAAGCCATGTAGGGAAGCCGGGATGGCTCAGTGGGTTAAGCGCTCACTTTGCAGCCCCAGGGACTGAGGATCGAATCCCAGCCCTGGCCTGTGCGGAACCATATGCTGAACTGGGGAGTGCCCACAGTTCAGTTCTCACCAGGGTGAGACCCCAGCCCAGTTCCTGCCCTGTGCAGCCCCGACCACCTGTGGAATGAAACTATGTGGAAAAACCAACGATGTGCAACTATGGAGACTGTTCTGGGCCCTCCCTCTTCTCTCTGTCTCTGTATCTTTCTCTCTCTGTCTGTCCAAAACAATAAAAATAAATCTTCAAATGTAGGCCATGTAGCATGGTACAAAGAGACAGATTAGTGTAGAAATGGAACATTCTGGAATTCTATCAATTTATCAATCAGGTGTGTTTATTCATAAAAAAGGTATAATCAGACTATGTTGCATATTCACAAGGCATTGTGAAGAACATATTACTTGAGCAATAAATATTTTGTATGAATGTAAAAGACTAATAATTTAGATATTATTTCTGTGATGTAGCCTGATAATTTATTTGGTGCATATTAAAGTAGAGTCTGAAATAAGAACAGATTTACAGCAATTTATTTATATATTTTAAAAGTGAGTTAAAATGAATTTCCCCAACATATATTGGTAAAGAGTGATGTCACCATGCAGGTCCAAGAGGAAGAGTGGGCTGGTGCATGAACTGAGAGCTACAGAGTGAGATTGACTTACAACCATGTTTATTTAACACGTGCAATGTAGCCAACATAAAAATAATGGGAGATTTTGCACAGATGTGTGCATTTTTATACTGTCCCAAAACAATTGGTAGAATTGTTTTTCAGACAACAGATTTACAAGGAAATTCTTCTTACTAAATGCCATAGTTACCACCCTCATGGAAAGCCCTGGGCTCTCATTTGGGTCAGTGCAGTTGCCTCCCCATTGAGTGCTTCCCCTCCATTCTCATCCGCTCACTCCCATTATTAAACAGAAGTTTGATTCACACCATGTTGCTCTTTCATTTTGAAGTGAAAGAGTTTGAAAATTGCCTTTCTATAGGAAAAATAAAAGCCTTGTTTGTGGCATTTGCTGATTTCCTTCATGGAAATATTTCCACTGTGGCTGATTTCAAGCTACCAACTCTAGGTCGTATTGGAGGTGAAAAGGTCTGTGTGCAAGGGGCTCTGCCAAGCCCAAGTGACCCTGCCCCAGCACCTAACTAGAATACTCTCCAAGGACTTCCCAAGCCATTCAAAGCAAAGTCCTTACAGGGAGCAGGAGTCAAGTCCGCTTTTCTAGATAGCTCTTTCATTCTTGTTTCCAACTGTACTCTCTTCTTGCTGGCTTCACTCTTTATTACTCAGTTATTTAATTCATAAAATGAGGATGTGTTTGTAGCAACACAGCACATGTAGTGTATGCCAGCATTCAGCACTCTTAAGGAGAAACCCATCTCATTAATCCAAGTTGGTGGGCACACTGGCAGTTTCCCGATGGGAGTGAATGTGACACAGAGATCACTGAATTTCGTTGAGCTAGACAAATTACTCAATGACTGTGTCTCCCCACAAAACTGGATGTGAACCAAAGTTTCTGTCATCTGATTTACTGTGAATAGTCTATATCTAGGTAGAGAAATGGGAAGTATTTGTTTGCTTGAGTTCGAGGATGACTTCAAAAGGCAAGAATGAATCAGTTGCCGTGATGCACTTAGTCACATCAAATCTTATCCATTGTGGAGGTTCAGTCACTAATGCTTTCCTCCGAGGTGACCAGTTCACTGGATTCACCTTCATGTTCAAGGAGCCATTTATTTCTGATCCATAGCCTGCTTGTGGCTTTGGGAAGAATATGCCAAATATCAAGATATGAAATTCCATTCCTTCCAGGAAACTGGGTCCTACAAAGGGTGAAAATCATTTGCAAATAAGCCTTCCACATGTATCTGTCAAGGTATGATTTGTTGTTTTGTGTTTTTTTCTGAACTTGGTGGTATTAGCTAGGGAAATATTATTTAGTATTCCTGTGAATGATGCTTTATGAATTAGGGTGCAGAAAGAAGAGATGGTCTAAATTGATTTCTTCTTGTAGAGCTTGTATATACAATGCAATTGCATTTTTATATTCATCTTTATGGGAGGGTCTTGTTTGCATGGATTTCACAAAAATGTCCGTGTAAAACAAGAAAATCATGGAACTTGTTTATGTCTGTGTTTCTAATACTATTTTTTTTTTTAGTAAAAACTAAAAATACCAACCAAAAGCAATACAGTGTCTTTATCAAAACTTTAAATTTGTCTTACAGTTTTTCAAAATGTTTTATTTGCTTATCATGCAGAATTAAATTAAGAATGCTTGTGTAATCCTCCATTGCGTAAAGTTTATGCAAGTGTTTATGTGGATATTTTATAAGAAAATAATATTAATACGTCATTTTTTCTTTTAAAACAGTCCTCTACATATTCAGGACTATGCTAGGGCCTTTATAAGAAACAGCATTGATTCCCTCCTCACTTCAGAAACTTTTACTTGGGAAGAAAAACTTAAATTTATACAATAAATTGGAAAAGGAATCGGCTCCATTTGCACTTCTGCAGATTTAGGAAGAAGAAATTAAAGGAATCTGCCACCAGTGAGAGCAGACAGATCTCTGTTGGAGGATGAATTGATGCTAGATTTTAAAGTACAAGTACAATTGGAAGAAATGGAAAGAATACATTCTAAAGAGAAATGAATTATTCACTCATTCCCTCATTTGAAGGAGGTCCTCTCTATTTTTCTCTATCATATCACTCTATTTTCTTCACAGTATCAGTTAATCACCTGTCTCCACTCCTCGTCCTTAAGCTTCAGAAAGATAAATATCATGTTTTCTGTAGAATGACTGGGACCGCACTCTATTTAGCACAGCTAGATCTTCAATAACTATAGATTTCATTAATTAATTGGATATGTATTAATTAATCAGTATCTGTGATTTTGATGGAGATCCTTGGCAGGGAATGGATATTAGTGAGTATAGTAGCAGAAAATATGATTGAATATGTAGGGTGTTGTCACATTACAAAATACTTTTTAAAAAATATTTATTTATGGTTTGAGAGAAGGTGTGAGAGAGAGAAGGATGGAGGGCCCAAAGCAGCCTTGATAGTTGTACACTGTTAGTTGTGACGTGGTTTCATTCCACTCGAATGGATAGGGGGCTGCACAGAGCAGGTTCTGAACCTAGGGCCTCCTGCATGGGAGGTGAGAACCTTTACGCTGAGCCATCCCAGTGGTTAGTTTCTCCGCTGCAGTTCAGCATAGGTGTTGCACAGGCCACAGTCAGGATTCAATCCCTGGACCTTGCAGTTACAAGGCAAGTGTTCAACCTGAACTATGCTGGCATCCCCTACAAAATATTATAAAGTCATATGCTGTTGTGGGCATTTGAGAAGGGCATGTTCCTTTAAATCAGGGGTCTCCAAACTACGGCCCGCGGGCCAGATGTGGCCCTCAAGGCCCTCTCATCTGGCCCTTTTCTGGAGACCTTTTTATCTGAATAAAATAATATTAAATAAATAATTTTAAAAAAATCTATGTTTTGATTCTTTTTTATTTGGACCTCAAGTGTGTAGTCGGCCCCCAAACTGCTGTTTGATAGTTAATGTGGCCCGCGGGCTGAAAAGTTTGGAGACCCCTGCTTTAAATGAACCTTCAGTTGACTCTACTAATGATACAGGAGAACAATGAGAGAAGCCTACTGACCACATCAGGTGTGTTGTTGGAGGTCACCTGTGCATGTGATGGTGATGCCTCTCCTGTTCTCCTGAATTTGCAATCGTGATCTCTATCTTTGACACATCCATGCTTGCCACATTCACACTGCAGACAAGGACAAAGGTTTTGATGGTATATGAAGTGATCATGAAACACTGAACATTAAACGTAAGCTACATACACAAAAGCAAGGTTTATAGCCATTGAGCAGAAACACAGAGGAGGTTGTGAGACCAATGGCTAGGAGGTTACAAGAGTGTCAAAGGACACTTAAGGTTAAGCGAACAGAGTTAGTGAGCCAGAGACAAATGCTGGTAGTCAATGACACAGGTACCGTACTTAACATTGAGGTTATGGAGGGGAGTGAAATTATTCGTATTCAAAAGATGCAGGGTTCTGAGAGTGGTGGCTGAGATAGGAAGATAAGAGATGTGTTTGAGAAGATTTCAAGAAATTAGGTGGCCAAAGAATGTGTGTATATTTGATCCTTTGCCTTTGTGATATTCCTATATTAGTCTAAAACTTATAATCTTTCATCCTCTATTTTTTAATCTAAATGAATGACAATGAAAATCCCCTTTGGTGATTCCTGTCTGGATCCAAATCTTATATTTTCCAAGTCTTGCAAACTCTTTAAGACAAACTGAAACAGATGCCCACAAATGACAGTTATAAATGGAAAAGAAAGAAAGAAAGAAAGAAAGAAAGAAAGAAAGAAAGAAAGAATAAAAACCTTTGCCAAATACTCATTAAGTTAATAGGCCTCCTTAAGTCAAAACATGCTTCAGTAAATAAGAAACTTCCCTTTCATTGAGGCAGCCATGAAGTCCTATTTCCCTGGTCCCCTTCGATGTGGGTAAGAATGGTTTGCTTTAATAGGCCGTTTCTTCCATTTTAATGTGCTCTCTGTTAAACTGTAAACCTCGAGAGGTGTGTGTCTTTCACTATTGTACAGTGCAGGCTCATGGTGCCATCACGTGACACAAATAACAGATGACAAATATTGTAAGGAGGCCAACTAAGATACCGTGTTCATGACAATAGGGAAATTGTTTTTATTTTAAGATACACTGTGGGCATTAAAACTGTTGCTAATATATTGTGATTATACTCGCAGCTTCCAATTTGTTATGAATAAAGATGTGTAGGAGAGGATGAGGTTGGATCAAAGGCAAATTTTAACACGGGACCCTGAAGGCCCCAGGGGCTGCGCCATAAAGCCACAAAGTGAGTAATCCCAGTGCTTACATTGACACAGAGCATTAGATTCAATTATTTTTTTTCTGAAGGAAACCAATCAGGCAAAGTGAGTTGTTCCGGGAAAGATGTTCTAGAAAAACAGGGGCCGGGCTTTTGGCCTTCGCGTAGGCAATCTATGGCATCTATATTTCAACCTGTCATGTGATTACATTCGGGTGCATTAAGCTGATGGGCAGCGTGTTGTGTATGACGAGAGCACATTGGCCACTCCATTTAGAATAACTAATGCATCTCTGAGTGAGTATTTGGTTCTTAAGTAGTATCTCTAGTGATTTACATTTACATGTCACTGATTATATGGAGGAGGGATGGCAGAACAGTTTTTAGAAACTGCAGGCATTTTTTTAATACATTTAAAAAATTGTCAAGGGGTGTAGTTCTCAGCTTTATCAGTTTCCCAAGGTAGTGTGTTCAGTGGAAAGATTTATGAAATTTTGTTGTTATTGTTGTTGTTAAACAGAAAAAAACACTTCATGAATATAACCTTGTTTTTCTCATTTTAATCCACAAAGATCCTGAGGGGTCATTGGATAGGGTATTACCACCCTACTTGATAGATGAATGAATCTATTTGGAAATGAATTCCCTAGTAGTCACACAATGATTTAGGAGCAGAGCCAGAAACAGAATCTCCTAAATAGGGTGGATAAAAAGTGCTGCACACCATACATAGTTATCATGATATCATTGACTATATTCCCTATGCTATACTTTACATTCCCATGACTACTTTGTAGCAACCAATTGGTACTTGTTAATCTCTTTCCCTTCTTCCTTCACCTCCCTCAAACCCCTCCCATCTAGAAACCAACAAAATGTTCTCTGTATCTATGATTGTGTTTCTGTTTTGTTTATTTTGTTTTTTTGGATTCCACATATAAGTGAAATCACATTGCATCTGTCCTTTTCTGTCAAACATACTCCAGTCAGCATAGTACCCTCTAGGTCTATCCATGCTTTACACCTAAAATTAATATAAAATAACACTGACTGTCCACTGTAATTACAGAATATTTATAGAGGGGAGAATTGGTGAAGGGGAATGAAAGATTCAAATTTCCAGGTATAAAATAAATAAGTCAGGGGAAGTAACGTACAGCATAGGGAATATAGTCAGTAATATTGTGATAAGTATGATACAGAATCAGATGGTTGCTGAACATGTCATGGTGGTCACGTCTCTAGGTATATAAATGTTGAATAACTATGGTGCACACCTGACACTAATAAAATATTGTATGTTAGCTCTATTTTTAATAAGAATCTTTTTAAAAGTATGTGTGCACAGTGTGTGTATGTGATAAGACTTATAGTGTCTTTTTCTGTAGATGCACAGATTATAGGTTTTTTTACACTTTGCAGGTACTTCCTGGAAAAAGAAACATGGCTTGACTATATAATTGTGGATCTTGAGCTCAGTTCTGTTCAGAGGTTGGGGATTTCTGGGTGACAGAAATCTTATTTGCTGTATTTCACTTTATGTCTTTACTTCCTTCTGAACTCAAACTTCTATTTATAAAAAAAAAAAAAAATTGCTGTCAGGTTTATTTTAGTGAGGCAACATTTCTAGATGGTTGTAAGCCTTTGATATATACCTGGAAATATTGACTTAGAATAATTAATTATATGTTCTTTTTAATTATTATCTAAATCTAATTTAAATTCCTAAGCATTAACATGTTACTTTTTATACTTGAAGATGTGTACCCACTGCCATGGTAGATAAAGGGACGCACAAAATTTAATCCCTAGCCTCAAAAATTCTATAATCTCATATATAACTATAATATAAGGTAGAAAATAAAAGAATAATTAAAAAAAAATGTCAAACTAGAGAAGAGAGAGTGTATTGATAAAAGGTTCAGGGTGCAAGTAGCATTCAATTTAGGCCCTGGTGAACTTAATTTTTTTCTTTTTTTAATGGAGATGTAGTTTGAAGTGGAAGTTTGTCCCAGTGGAACAGAATTGTGTGGATGGATAATATGACAAGACTGGGAAAAAGGTTGGACCACATCATGAAAACCCCCAGTTACAGAGGAATTGGACTCTATTTTGAGTAATTCTGAAGGTGCTAAAAAAGGGAAATGGAGTAATTCTATTTCCTTTTTAGGACTATTTTTTCAGGTTAATGATTATTGTAGGGAAACATTGAGATAGAGATCCAAATAAGAAATCATTTAGTAACCAAGACCAAAAAGTTAATGAAAGCCTTGTATATGCTTGGGAAAATAGGAGACAGATGTGAGATCCAGGGAGAAGAGTAAGAATTTGTTAACCAGTTGAACGTGTGAAAAGGATGAATATAGGTATCAAATGCTTTGGAAGTCTTTGGTCTCTGTGGTTTAGAGAGTGATGGTGCAGTTAAAGACAAAGTTTCAATAGAGAGAGCAAGAGATGATACTGAGTTTGTTTTGGAACATATGGACCTTAAGTGTCAAAGGAACATCTATTTGGAAATATCCAGCATTTTATTGGGAGGGCAAATGTATGTCTCAGAATGTAGAAACTGTGGAATCTTAACTTGAGAAATCCTTTAAAAAGATAAAGTCTTGAAGTCTTAAAATTTGATGTTTGTCTAGGACAAATACAGAGAGAGGAGAATTATCGAAACAGCCTTTGCTTATACTGAATCTTGAGGGTCAGGAAGACTAGTCATTGAAGAGACCAAGTAGGAACAATCAGAAAGACGAGAAATAGGAGAGAATGGTATTAGGGAAGCCAAGGAAAACAGGACATTCCAGAAAGAAGCTGTGGTCTATAAGGGAGAAAGCAGCTCTAACAAGATCAAGAAGAATCTAGACAGAGAACAAAGTAAATTTCCTAGAGTATGGGATTAGCAAGGAAAAGTAACTTAAAAAAAACCATTTCTATAGTTACTTTGGTGGTGCAAGTCAGAAACAGCAGATACAGACAGGGTGTGACTTGTGGGCCAGTCACAAGTAGACATTTGAGAATTTGTCATCTGGTTTAAAAGTGCACCTCAAACAGCTAATAATGTTTGGGGCACAAAAGATGTGCTCAATAAATATTTGTGAATTAGAGATGAAAGGATGACTGAAATGAATGAGTGAGAAGGAAGGAAGGAAAGAAGAAAGAATAAATGGGAAGAAGAGAAGGGGGAGGGAAAGTGAGAGGAAGAAAGAGAGAAAGAATGAGAGATGGGGTAGGAGTTCACAACTGTTTGAGAGAAAGTAATTCCAAAGAAAGGGAATCCTGGAATATTTTGCAATGGTTTGGATTGTTGATGAGAATAAGCCAATAGAAAATAAAGAGGAAGACTAAATGTATGTCAAAAAATTGTGGTGAGAGTATTCAATCAGAAAACCAGAGAGAGGATATACAGGTGACGATGTGTAAAAATTCAAAGCTGGAGAGGAGAAAGCGACAAAGGGATCTCTCCTTAGATGGCAACAATCTTTTAGGTGAAAAAAACCTTAAGATGTTCTGCTGAAGGTCTTGGGTTTACCAAAAGTGAGGTATCTTAAAGCTGTGAAACACTTATTATGAGGTGTGTACCGTTTGTAAGTGTAGTGTTATCTTAACTTTTAAAGAGAGTAACCATAAGTTGCTTTCAAGATCATTAAAAAATATTATTTAGAAAGACATTGGATGCGTTTTGGTTTGATATAGAAGATGGAATCTTCAGTTTTTGGGTTTTTTTTATTCATTGATAACTTATTTTTTACAATGATCCTATCAATGCATGTCCTTTCTTAAGTGTATTTTTTCTTCCACTCCCATAACTCAACTGCAAAATATTCCTGGGCTCTGATGAGTAGAGGAGATTAACTCACAGATGACAACTGTAGAGAGCCCTAAGGCAGTGTTCTAGTCCGGAGCAGCCCAGAGGAGTGGCATTGAGTTCAGCATTTAGAAAGTGTGGTTGATAATGAAGGGTTCCTTCCCTAGAGAAACCACATCTGAACTATATCCTCAAGCATGAGCTAAAGGAATGATTCCGTTCAAACAGAGAGAGAAGCATGACTACTGGCCGAGGTCATGATTTATCCTGTCTTTATCCTCGAGACTCATAGCCACACTTGGCATTGGGTCAGTCTTGAACTTTATTTTAGAATCAACAACCTGGATCACAGTTAAGATGACATGTTTATGTTAGAGGTATCTTAAGGTCAAAGAGGGAACAGGTTACAGAGGACACTTGGTACGGGATTTATAATCTTAAAATATCCTTGTGTGTCCGGTAAGTTTGGACTTTTAGTCTGAAGAAATGGAAAAGCTATCAAATGATTTTAATGTAGAGAGTGACATGAGCAAATCAGCCTTAACAGAAATAAATTTTGCAGCACTGTGGGAAAATATTAGCTAAGAAATGGCAAGTACCTAAACCAAAGCAGACCAGTGGAGATGAAGAGGAAGGGATTAAGCTGATCCCTGCATTGAAGTTACTAACTCTTTTAACAAGGATGAGAATTAAGAGTGTATGAGTAGTCACTGAATTTTCCTTTCTCTGCCATCATAAATTAAGAAAAAGGCAACTGAAGGAAAGGGGAAATGGAGCAGAATATCATTAGATAGCGCAGTCATTCATTTCGTGTTTAAGAAACCTGGGAGTTAGTCCTGAACTATTTTCCATTATATGTTTCCCCACTCACTGAATTAATAAATACTTATTGGGTGCCCTCTTTGAGCTAAGCATCGTTCCAACCATTGGGAATCTAAGACAAACAAGGTCCCATCAACTTCTGCCCAAATACTTCTGTAATTTCTCAGTTTCTCTAGATCTCAATTGTCAGCACACAAATTCTCGTTCCCCACTTGTCTCCCTTATTTGATTAAGTCTTACTCATGCTCTGTATCAGCTGAAAAGCCACTTCCTCCCATGGGACTTCCCAGCCCCTCAGTCTGGTTAGCGGCCTACTGCACCTGCCCCATACTTCCTCTATGTGAATAGGTGACCACAGGGTGATGATGTCATGTCATGCTAGCTCAATAGCCTGTGACCACCTGAGGAGACTGACCATTCTGTGTTGGTCACTAACTGATGAAGAGCAGACACCCAGATATTTGTGAACATATAATGAATAAGTCAGTTAATTGCCTCAATCCAGAGTTGTTTTTTCCACCACAAAAATAATACCTTTAGAAAGGTAAACCAATGATTATACTTTAAACTGGCATTGGTAGTCCTTTCTGCTCAGGAAGTTCAAGGCCATTATATGTTAACATTCCATATTGTTGGCTTCTACTTCTAGGTTGAAAGAAGGAGCTACATATGGTTAGTTTAACTCATTTGCACAAACTTGGCATCTTCTCAAACCCTATTCAAAGCGTATGTCAGTCTTGAAGACACAAATAAAATATATTTTCCAAATCCACCCCTTCTTTGGTTGAGTTTTTGGAAAAGATCTCCCACAATGTGAACTTCTGTACTCTATTCTAAGTTGAAATTGAATATCATGTCTTGATTTGAATTTTCTATATACTCTCTCTTCTTCAAGTCATAATACTTCAAGGAGTAGAGAAGTCTTATTTATGTATAGAAATAAGAATGTTTTAATTTCAAATTCCAAAGTACCATAGATAATAACATATGTTAATCTTAAAAGCACTTGTCATGTTTCAAGTAAAAATAAGTCTTAAAAATGTTCCATAGAGTTTATTCTGGCTTTAATAAGCATGGTATTTCAGTCCTGACTCTTTAGAACTTCAGAAGTGAATAAAAGGAATTTTGACAAAGGTTCAAAAAATTTTCTCCACTTCCTGTTCTAACTTCCCCATTATACTGTTATGACTAAGCATCAAGTTAATGGGCAATAATATCCACCTTAAACTCTGGGTAACAAGTACTTTGTGATAAATAATGACACATTTGTTTTTCAAGCATGCTTCTGAGTCATGATTACCCTGAGCACTAATGTTTACAAAAATCTTGAATTATCATGGAGTACTGGCAGAAATAACCGTAAAATACATCCAGTCATTTTGTCTAACTCTGTATTATACCTAATGAATAATTATGGCAGAAAAAAACAAGTTATTTATTATTGTTCCTTTTCCTTCACTTTCCAGCAAGATATTTTCCCCCCTTATTTTGGATTTGGAACTTTGTTGACTGATAATTACTGTCAAAGCTTCCTTGCAGAAATAAGCAAATGCATTTACATTGTTAGAGTATTTTACTTTACCGTGCTACAGGGTGGAAACATTAAAATGTTTATTTTGTATCTGGGAACAGTTGAAAATTGACACAAAGTTCCCTGGCAAACCAGGTAAATATGGAAGGTAAATTAAGATTTTAATTAATTTTTACTTGTACTGGCCACTCTACTAGGTGCTTTTGAAATTTTGTATCTTATTTTAATTTCTCATTATAATAGTCATATGGGCTTAGAACGTATGTGCCTCCTATGATTACATAGCCCATATTCTTTCTGAGATACAAAATATTGGTGCAGAGTTGAAATATCCTAGCAAGGAGAAATAACATATTTAATGCACAAGAACATTAATTTTAAGTATAATGTCTGGAGCTAATGGAAACTGGGTCTCTCTCCTTGGCACAGCTTTTTTTAATTCAGTTGTTTTGTTTTGGGTTTTTCTTTCTTTTTTTAAATAACAGTTCACCACAACGTTTAGTAGGAAGGCATATACAAATGCCATTTTTAACACTTGACCTTAAGATGCAAGAAACATTAATAAATAGTGAGACAGAGAATTCACATCAAAATAAACTAGGGGAATTGAGATATTAGGAGCACAAAAGCAGAAAACAGATATTATTGAGGATATGAAGTGGTAAAAATGAATGTTTGAGCCTACAGCAAAGAAATCTACAGATTATGGCTTTGAATGAGCAACTGGGGCTAAAGGAAGCCATTAAGCGTAATGGTGAGTGAACAATTTGGAAGAAAATATGAACACAGTTTCATTTTATTGGAGCCAAGTTTCCACGTCAAAGCATACTGCATGATTAAAAATATATATATAGGGCAAGCATACAAAGCAGTTAATTATTTACATTTATATGAAAATGAAATAATCCATTCAAAACTCAGGCCTTGGCTGGGAAAATCCCTTATGACAGTATTCCATGGACTGCCTTTTGTTCTTGGGGTCATAACTGTGGATCCAAGTTTTCATCATCCGTAATTATCTTTAGGAAGTCCTCACCTTCTTTTGCAAAAATTCTGGGATGCCAGGATAGCTCGGCAGGTTGAGCACTTGCTTTATACCCGCAGGGTCCAGAGATGGAATCCCCACCCCAGCCTGTGCAAACCCATATACTGAACTGCAGTACAACTGGTGACCAACTGGATGGCTCAGTGGTGAAGGTTCCTGCCTCCAATGTGCGAGGCTCCCAGTTTGGTCCCTGTCCTGCACGGCCCCACATCCACCACCTGTGTGGAATGACCATGTCACAACTAATGATGTACAACTATGGAGTCTGCTCTGAGCCCTCTCCCCTTCTCTCTCTCTCTCTCTCTCTCTCTCTCTCTCTCTCTCTCTCTCTCTCTCTCTCTCCCTCCCTCTTATCTTCTCTCAAAACAATAAAATAAATATTTTTAAAAATGGGTTTTTTTTTTCCAGAAAGATTGGAAGAACATTTTCCCCTGTTAAGAATTCAATAACACATGCTTTTGAACTGGACATCTGAACACTCTTCCATTTTGAAGTGCACTGGGTGAAAAATGTAAGCATATGCATGTGCAAGGTCAAGATTGATGGAGGGGGAGCTGCCATAGGACAACACAAACCCAGTAATACCCAGATATGTCTGAGGGAACAGAAACTATTACTGAGGAGGCAAAATTGATCAACCTGCCCTTGTAGACACAGGCCTACTATGGTGCCACAGAGACCTGATCCCACCAGTCTCCCTTCATGGTGGCAAGAGGGATGAGGTCGATCTGGGCTTCCACATAGTGCCCAGCATTCACTCTGGTTGGACTTACTTGAGGCCTTTGCCAGTCCCCACAGTAGTCATGGTGACCATGTGTCTAGTGGTGAATTGGCACTGGACTGAGAGGAAGGAGGTTGGTCCCCACACAGGAATTTCCATTACCAAGAGCAGGAAGAAGGAATCCCTGGGAAGCACACATGACTAATGTCCACAAAATTCTCTAACGGAGCTCTCTATCGGGCTATCTTCAAAGTGGACTTTCTTTCTTCATTTTTCCTTCATAAAACAAATATGTGCCAGTGACCAAAGCAGTGAGCAAGAGGCAGGATACCTGCCCTCATGAAGCTCGAGGTGAGTAGATGTGAACAGCCACTTGTACCCATAAAGGTCCCATGAGTCTGGGATGAGTGTAAATATGGTGAATTGTGTGATAAGTTTCATCTGCCCCAAACTGTGGCAGATATAATCAGTTACGACTCTTAAACTCTGACTTTGGGTTAAGGTATAATAATATATTGCCTGTCAAAGTGAGAAAAGGCATAACACACTAGTCTCTTGGCTCTTCCTATGTACAATTTCTCAAGAGCATAGATTGTTTTAGCTGGAAATGATACCTAGAAGAGGCCAAGGTTGAAGGAGAAAGAGTGCCCATTCCAGACCAGGAGTCCCTCTGTCGGGCTGGGTTGGAGCAGTCTGTCTGGACAGGACAAGGTCATTGGCATTTGGCTTTGTGTATCTGAAGAGAAGGTAAGAGGGAGGCAGCATACATATAAATTTTTAAAGTCATAATTTCAATGAATAAAGTCTAAATATTGAGTTCCTTCCTTTCATTTATAGTAACATGCCTAACATGAAAGATTTAAATAGTTAGCAGACGACAGTGGTCAACTTGCCCACAGGCAAATATCATTATCTCCTTTCTGTAGCCTCCGATTCACTTTCAGATTTTCCTCATTTACTTTATGGTTCAGTGTGCCCTTTCCCTGATACCAGATGAAGGCGTTTTCTTGAAAAATCAACAGAAAAAAATTACAGTGGTTCAGAAGTTTGCAAAGGTAGAAATATACTGGATTATACATACATCAGTGCCACAGATGGATTTTTTGGTTTCATTTTTTCCTTAATTTAAAATTTTTTTAATTGTTACATTTATTAGGGTGACATTGGTTGTTAACAATTACATAGTTTCCAGATGGATTTTTGAACTTGGATTTACAGAATTGATCCAGAAAAAATAAAATAAAATAAAATAAATCCAAGCTAGCACACTCCTAAGCAACCTTTTGGTTTATATTTCAGCTTCCTAGATTTGCTTGAAAGAGGAAATATTTATGGAACGAAACTCCATTTTTCCCCGGTGGGTCTCAAAGAAGACTCTACTATGACATATTGACATGTTTGCTTCAAAACCACACACAGAAGTTACAACCTTGTCACTTTTACAGATGATGTCTCACCTTGGTAGCTCTGCCTTCTCATGGGTTGTGTGTCTCTGAGATACACAGCATTAATGCTGATGGATTTTCAAGCAGACAGCAAGAAAAATAGAATCTTTGCTGAAGAGCGGTACCAAGGCAATTGTGAAGTTCTTGCTTTGTAGCTTTCCTTGTCAATCCTGATCAACAGATGCTTTGAAAACCTGAAGTGAATAATGAAGAAAAGCTATGAGTGTGAGGCCTGCACTTGCCTAGATTATTTTGGTAGCTTGATTTAAGTGTAAGATCTTGTTTTGATGCTGTGTGTGGGTTTTTGAGGTTACATGGTATACCATACACCACTTTTCAGAGACATAGCTGTATAATGCAAATGATGAGTCCATAAAGAAAATTCAGGAGGAAAGGATTCAAAAGTAGGAATTTCAAAGCTCAGATTATTGACTGCATGTTATATGTTACAATCTGTGCTAAATGCTTCATAATGTAGCATCTCAGGTAAACGATAATACCATGAGGCCAGTATGCTATTTAACAGTATGGAAATGGTCACAGAGGTTAATAGCAACTGTCGCATAGTTGCTAAATGAGGGCATGGGGCCCACAACTGAGTGATTCTAAAGCATAGTTGGCAGGTCTTTCAGTTAGTCAATAACTTGTTTGGGGGAGAAGTTTACAAATATTTTATCAATTACTTCTGGGGAAAACAACTCTCCCTTGATTTAAGTAATACATTATTTTTTGTGTGTTCTAACCAACATGACTAGGTCTCACAACATTGCCTACATTGAGAAAAAAAAAGTACTTGTTTAAATTCAGAATTATGTAACTTATTTTTATTTTTATAGCATGAGATGTGTCAGGCCTAATCTGTCTTGAGTGTTAGAGTCTTGTTACAGAAAGGCTGCTTTCTTCAGCCCACATAACTTTCATTTCAAGCCAAGTGTCCCCACAGTGAAACTGCTTCCTCCCTCTCCAGCCACTATTTCAGTGCTCCATCTGAAGAAAGACAATGTCCTATTTTCGCAGGCATTTCTTATTTGGGGGAGGTCTCTTCATTTTTATGCTTCCTCTTCCCCTTTCTTTGGTTTCTAAATGTCTTAGATTGTACAGTGATTGTTCCCAAGTACTCATATGTGAATTTGTGCCTTCTAGAGAGCAGACACCAAGCTAAATGAGGTTAAAAGAGTGAGTGATCTATTGAGGAGGGTGTCTGGTACAGGGAGGGGGCAGGACAAGCCTCAAGGTCAGATGCAGGCTTGACAACTACGGCAGGAGAGAGGGGTCCAAAAAAAAGGATTGAATAGGAAGAGCCTCAGACATGACCATGATACAGCTATGAGCAAGTCTTCACCAGCCCAATAGGAAAATAGACACAAAGACTACCCATAAAGGACTCCCACCCTGGGCAGAAATAACCAGGTCCCATCCCTCAACATGCTCAGCTGTTGACTGAAAGCTTTTGAGACACAGAGTGCCTTGATGAAAATGCTGCACCGGATTTGAAGACTAGCTGGTGGCTGCCAGCTAACTTCTGTCCTTAGAGATGTTTCTCTCCCACTGGAGCTATGAACCATCAACCTTGATGGCTGCCACAGTTCAACTCCTAGACTCAGTAAATGTTCTTTTGTGACAGGTTTGGGGAACAGTTCTTTCAGAATTCCTCAGGGACTTTCTGAAGGGAACCTTACAAGGGAACAGTTAGTGTGATGAGTCGTAGCCTTCATTGCTGCCATATATATGGGGGCTGTGACTGACACTCATTATCTCCCTCCATTCTTTGTTCTAAGGTCACCTCCCTCCGACCAGCAACCAACACCTCTGTTAGTCTCAGTGGCTTACTTGGTGGTTAGACTAAGCACTCTTTCATAAGAGGTTGGACCCCCTAGTAACCAAAACCACCTTGGGCCAGTGTTTGCTGCATGCAACCTTTCAAAGTCACAGTTGGGCGAGAGAATATCCAGAGGGGTTCCACACATATTTGTTTCTGTCCCATCATACGACAGCAGTCCTGTCTCCTCCTGCTGATTGGGGTCAATGATCTCTCACACACTGGAGACTCATCTTATCACCTGCTGGCCACTATCTTAAGGGAGTTCATATAACCCAGGAGGCAATTGTAGCTCATTGTTCAATGGGACCCTCTAGAAAGAGTGTATCCTGTTTGTGGAAAAGGATTTCCAGTCCCTTAGAGCTCAGAATTATGCTGTACTAGTTCTTGGTCCTCTGCCTGTCAGAGAATTATGTATCCCCAAGTGTTGTCATGTGATGTACAGTGGGTTGGTGTCATGTGACATCCTGTTGGTGGAGAATCTCTCTCTCCTGCTCTTGTTTATCTGAAGCTTGGCCATAAGACTGGTTTTAGCCCATGGAATATGAGTGAGATTATATGTGACATCTGAGCAGAAGCTTTAAGAGACACTGCAGTTGAGTGAGTCTTTTTCTCTCTCTGCCACTAGAATATATCCCAGTAGGGGCCGGATCCTAGAGTAAAGAAGAGTGTGGAACAGACTATAGCTGAGGCACAACCATTCTAATTTTTACAAGCAAGACATAAGTCTCTGTTCCTGTAGATCTCTAAGACTGGATGATTGTGTGCTACTGCAGCAAAACCTAACAAGATCTAATACATTGTGCCTTTTCTTACCTGTGACAGTTTGGTCTCTAGCAAGTCGCCTTTGTCCCACTTTCTGATATTTGTGTCTGCTTAGCTATTTCTAACAGTTAGAGCTCATTAATGGCTCTCACTGCTGTTCTTTTTTTTTTTTTTTTTTTTTTTTTTTTTTTTTTAAGATTTATTTTATTGATTTTTTTTAATATATTTTTATTTATTTATTTTTTTGTTTTTTTTTTTTGACAGAGAGAGAGAGAGAGATACAGAGACAGAGACAGAGAGAGAACTGAACTAGGGAAACTCCCAGCTCAGCATATGGTTCCGCACAGGCGGGGCCGGGATTCGATCCCTGGTCCCCGGCGCTGCAAAGTGAGCGCTTAACCCACTGAGCCATCCCGGCTTCCCCTCACTGTTGTTCTCAATGGTCCTTGGGGTCTCTGAATTGGCTACATCAGAAACACCTGGATGTAGTTTTTAAAAACATAAACTTGTTGTCTACAGAATCAGAGATTCTGATCCAACAGATATAACTCAGTAGTTGCCTGTAATATGGGTCCAGGAATCTGTATATTTTAAAAACTTCATGTGTTGCTATAGTAAATTCAGGAATTAGTTGTATGTTATGTTCCACAATCTTCAATTTGCTTTAGACTAATTGTCTTTACTGGTCCCTTGAACCTAGATGTACCACAGCCCTAACTGCTTATCCTTAGCCTTGCCTTGGACAATGGTCTTTGTATCTAACTTAACTTCATTTCCTCATCCTGCATTTGCAGCCTGTCCAATTTAAACTTGCACCTGAGACCTGCTACTGTTTGGAGCAGACACAGAATTACTCTTTGGAAGAAGTGTGTGTGCGTGCATGTGTGCACATGCATACATGTGCACACATATATGAACAAACACATAGAGAGTTAGATGTTTTATGTTGAAGCAATGTAATTTTGAAATGAAGCAGCAGAACTAATTATCTGTTAGGGAAAAGGTGCAGGCCCTATTTAGGTCAAAAGTAACAGAAATTGCTGATGCAATTATTCCTAGTAACTGTGTCATGAATTCCTGTGTGCATTAATACATGCATTAGTCCTCTCATGCACCTGTGTTACTGGGAATGAGAGAGCTGTCTAAACCCTTAAAGTACCTTTTGCTCAGTGATATGGCAACAGAAATAAGGAAAAGACTTCAGAGTGCAAAATGATTGAAGTCAGAGTTGGATGAGATCAAATGTCTTCTGTGAGAAAGATCAAGGCCACCATCCTCACAAATAGAGAAAGCTTCCCATTCCACCACATGCATCCCCTACCTCTACCACCTCTCTTCTGCCTTAAATTCTTAATGATTTTTCACAAACCATTCCAGCTGAGTAAGCTTTTAATTTTCATTTTTGATTGGTATGAAAACACTGCACAGACAGGCTGCTTACCCCTACGATGTGGAAACCTCCACCTAGCTGGCCCTTTGATTCCGTTCATGCTTCTGAATGCTCACTGCTCTAATTATTCATGGAGCTTCCTGCCATCTTTATTTTGTTTATATCTAATGTCTGTTTATATCTATTTTGTTTATTTTGTTGGTATATCTAATGTCTGCATACCAACTCAAAGTATTCAGAAAATGATGACTTAAATCTAAAAACTATTTTTAATTATGTGGCAAGTTGTTATTGGAATTACACGACAGAATGAGTCTCATGTTCTTGTTGAAACACTCTGTCTCAATCTACAACGACCATACAATTGTCAGATGTCCTCAGTTGGAAAAGGGGGAAAGCACTCATTTTCCATTATTGTTTCTACTGAAATTAAAAAAAATATGACAAATGTAATAATATGAAATGTAATAAAGAGAGCAAAATCTTTCCTTGAATTCCATCAAGTTATTGTTCCTACATAAATTTATGACAAACATAATGAGAAGAAAAGCATAATAAAGAGAAATGCAAAATATTACCTTGAATTCCTTCAAGTTATAAAGACAAACATAATAATGATATGAAAGACATAATAAAGAGAAATGCAAAATCTTACCTTGAGTTCCACCAGGTTATAAAGGCAGGGTCAGCTAAAATTAAGGTGAATACAAAAAGGTCTAAGTAAACTTATGTCTGGAAAGGTAGACTCACTATGTTTTCAAAATTTATGTACTCAAAGATACTTAATATCATTTTTACATGCCTACAAAAATTAGTCGAAGATTTCTAAAAATGTCTCTTTTTGTTTCTTCTATTGATGAATGGACATAAATGTTGAATGCACATAAACTCTAGAAAAGTTTCTCTTTTAAAAGTTCACATTGACGTAAGTGTTAAAAGAGTACTGATTACTTAGTGGTGTAGAGAAAGACCCAGAAGTCATTTCCTTTATGGTTAGCTGAGTTTCAAACTGAGAGAGATTTCTCAAGTTTTTACATTTTTGTTCAAACTTTCCAGTGTAAAACTTAAGAACCTTACATTTGGAAACTTTGTATTCTCTGAATATTTATGAGGTATTCTGTGCTACCCCAGGATCAGATGCTATTTTTACTATACCTCTATATTAGATGTCACTATTCTAGTCTGGGAGGCTGGCTTATTAGTAGAAATGTTTCTAGTGTAACTGAAAGATTCTGGAAAACTAAAGGAGGTTTGACAATTACTTCACTGATTTAAATAAGTATGTTTGCTTCCTTCCTTCCTTCCTTCCTCCCTTCCTTCCTTCCTTCCTCTCTCCCTCCCTCACTCGCTCCCTCCCTCCTTCCTTCACTCTCCTTCCCTCCTCTCTTCCTCTCTCCCTCTCCCACTTGTATTTTGTAATAGAACCTCCTTTTGTTGTTGTTGTATGTTTTGTTTTTCCCACAATATAAACCAGGTAAAAGTGGGGATGATTTTGATGAAATGGAGAAGGCATATTCTCCCAAGTGCTGCCCACTTGACCTCAGCGACGCATTAGAAGACAGTCTATGGCTCCTTGTCAGAGAATGCTTGTTTACTTTCTAAGGCACTTTTAAAGATATACCTCAAAGAAAAGTGGTTGAAGATGATGTGTGCAACGCTGTATCTTTTCTTTGGAACAGTATTTTGAGAGCATCTGGGCACCCAAATACCAGGATATCTGGAAATAAGTGTTAGGATTGCTGATTGCAATCAAGTTATAGCTACTGTTGGACGCAGAGCAAAAATACAGAATGTTTTCACGCTAATGGAAATGTCTTCCCTGGTGCAATGTTGAAGTGTGAACTATCTGTAAACATGCTTGTACCCCTGGCCTTGCACATCCTGGCTCACCTGACCCCGTGCGTCTCGGTCTGCTTGCTTTTACAGCATAGGTGGAGACGTGGGGCGAGGCCACGACGGCAGTTACGCGGGCAAGCACTTCCGCATGGGGTTCATGACCATGCCTGCCCCTCAGGACAGACTGCCCCACGCGTGCGCCAGCGGCTTCTCCGTGAGGTCCCAGTCCTTGCACTCGGTGGGGGGCACAGACGACGATAGCAGCTGTGGCTCCCGGAGGCAGCCTCCACCCAAGCCCAAGCGGGACCCCAGCACCAAGCTGAGCACGTCATCGGAGACGGTCAACAGCACGGCCACCGCCAGTAAGAGTGGGAAGGGCCTGGAGCGCCCCGAAGGTGAGACCTCCCTTGCTTGCTTCATCTAGGAAAAATAGTGTCCACACTTGGTGATGGAGCATCGCCTTCCTCCCTGGGTCACATGACCCAGCCTCCAGATGGCGGAGGCCCCAGAAAGAGAAATGGAGGAACAGAGCTGAGCTATGGCTCTTTAGTGGGTGTGGGCCAAAGGCACCCAGAAAAGTCTATTTAATCCATCACAAAGGGAAGACAATATGTGTTTTCTTACCCCCTCAAAGCTTCAGATCATTAGGAAATTAATTTGCCTAGAAATATAACTAAACTTTATATTTAATTGCTTTTATGAGTAGTACTTATATAATTATAGAAATTATCAAGGGAAGCCTGTAATACAAAAAAAAAGTAAAGAGGAAAAGAATATAATTATTCTTTTACATTTTGGCAGACTTCCTTCCCGTGACACACACACACACACACACACACATGTTCATATATGTGTATGTCTGTATTTCAGTCTGTCCTTCAATCTCTATCTCTAATTTCTACCTATATCTATATTTTCTCTCAGCTGTGCCATACACAAGTTAAATCCATCTCAGCCTCCTTGCTGGTCTATGAGCATGAGTTAGGTCATGTTAACCTTAGATCTCATCAGCTCTTTAGTCCTCACTTGAATAGGTAAGTTTCAGCTTTCTTGAGTTTTTCCTGAGACCCCCTTGGTGGGAGAGAAGCCTCAAGTGTGCTTTGGTCTGAGCCTATTTAGACTTTTGTACATAGTTGTGGACAATGTTTTAGGATTCCCAGTGCTGCCAGTGGCCCACTTGGGGGCATGACTGGCCCCATATAGCCTTCCCCAGACCCTGCTTGTCTCAACATTGTCCACAGCCTGCTCCGCTGGGCCCCAGTGAACAGAATTTCACAGTGGTTTGCAGCATAGTGGAAGCCAGATGGACCTGTCCCTACCTGGGCAGGTTTGTCTGTGAGCCGGGCTTTCCAGTCCCTCATGAAAGCTGCCTGTTCTTCTGGCCCTAGCCCCCCTCCCCCCACCTTTTTAAAAAAGATTAATTTTATTGTTCTTGACAGAGACAGAGAGAAACAAAGAGAGAGAGAAAAAGAGGGCCCAGAGCGGTCTCTATAGTTGTACACCATCAGTTTTCCATATAGCTTTGTTCCACAGGTGGGCAGGGGCCGCACAGGGTAGGTACTGGGCTGGGGGCTTCCTGCATGGGAAGCATGACCCCTCGAGCCAGAGGCCAAACCAGGGGGTGAGAACCAAACTGGGGGCCTCCCGCATAGGAAGCACACCTCAGTTCAGCATATGGGTCCATATGGACTGGGGCTGGGATTCGATCCTCCATCCCCAGGGCTGCAAAGTGAATGCTCAGCCCACTGAGCCATCCCGGCTTCACGTAATCTTTCCACCGAAGTTTAAACCTAGTCCATGGGATGAGGTGCCCACGAGGAATGTCCCAAGTCTTTTATTCCTTTTATCTCTCCTTTTTTCTGTATTGGTGCCCAAGTGCCTATTTAGCCCCAAATCAAAAGCTTCAGTGATATTGAAAAATTTGAATAAATGCCTGGAGATAAACCTCATCTGTCCATTGTACACATTAAATCTCCACATACGCTGTTTTTCGTACTACACGTGTAAGCAAAAAGATACCGTGGGTATGTGAATGTGGGTGAGTACAAATGTGAATAACATACATGTGTGAATACTTACAAAATTGACATCATAATGCATAGAGTTGTATGTTTTGCATTTTCACTTATTCTCTTATGATACTTTCTGTGATGTTTAATTTGTAAAGAAACACCATTGTTAAGGGGAGAAGTGTGTATCCTAGTACTTAATCATTATCTTAGTGAGTATTTAAGTTGGTTCCAGTTTGGTTTGCTATAATGAATAGCATTTCAGTAAACGTGTGTATCCGTCTGTATATCTATTATTTGTGCAGCTATGCTTTTTTTTTTTTCTGCTGTCTTAGAGTAATTTAGAACTTTGATTCTTTTTTTCTCATGAGTCAAAGTCATGTGTATATCCTTCAACTTGTAACACACTGATGCTTTTGGAAACAATTTAGGTGTTCCATTTATGTGTCAATACACTAAAGGGCCCTCGAGATCACCTTTTGAACATTTTAAATATTGTTCTTAGATACAGATACATGATGCCTTTTATTTCTCTTTATTTTCTGTACTCCTATCTCCAGTCACCCCTCTCTTGTTTTTACTTCCAAAAAGCCACATAATCAATTACATTAAATTGTGCACTAACGAAAGTTACTGATTTAGAACAGTGGTCTCTGAATGAAGAGGGCCTGAAAATAATGTAGAAAGATACAAGAATACAAGAGAATAAGAAGCCATCTGAAGGGGAGGGGAGAGGTGAAACAGACAAGAAAAGCTGCTAGTCAGGAGGGTTATCAAGCAATATAATGATATTGGAAACATTCCTGGACACAGTGTCAAATATTTTAAATGTGTAAGTACCAAATGTGTCATGCCTCAGAATAGCCCCTTGGGGGAGGGGCACTTGGGGAGTTCACAGTCAACGCAAGCAGAAAGTTACGATGATGGTCCCATAGAAGAAACATTTGACTGGTGATTCGGTTGTCTCAAAGATAGGATAGGTTCCCATTTATTGGCAGTGCTTTAGGTGGCTAATTCCTGAGGTACCGTATTTTCCGGCGTATAAGACGACCGGGCGTAAGAGATGACCCCCTAATTTTACAGTTAAAACATAGGATTAGGCCTATATTCGCTGTATAAGACTACAGCCTCATAGTAGGGCTCATAATTCTTTCAGATCCCTGCATCATCTAAACATCGCGATTCCTAGATATAGCTGGTTATCAAACAGAAGACAGCAGCTCTATTTTTACTTCTTCTGAGGAAAAAAGAGGAGACAATGACAAAGTTACAGTAGCAACAGACTCAAGATAGACTTGGAGAACTATTGGATGACTAATGAGGATTATTGAACACTAGGTCCCATTTCATCAGCTCTCCTAAAAAGGAGCTCTGAGGTCGGGTTGAGGAGCCTCCAATGGTAGTGCATCTTTGAAGATGGTCAGTAGACCAGGTGGACAGTAAGGATCTGGTGCAGAAATGGTAGACTTTTATAGAAGAGTACTTCGCAAAGCAAATTCCACCTTCTCTTCAGAATACTCAATAAAATGGCAATTGTAGACCTGAATACATTCAAATCTTCTCTACCAAGTTCTGAATATTATAGTCACAGGAGAGAATCATGGCTCATTTCCAAGATGGAAAAGCAGTCTTGAACCCAAATGCATGCATTCATATGTGTATACTCAAAGCCAAAATCGGATAAATATGTAGATGGTTCTTTTATGAATTCTCAGTTCTTTAGAATCATGAGTTAACTGAATGGAGTTCATTACAGAGCAAATGTTTCCTTTAAATTTTTTCTAGATATCAAAATTATTAAAAAGATGAAAAATGACTTTTAAAAATCTTAGCCTGTCTTTTCTTTTCACATTAAATGTCAGCAAAATCAAAATATTGATTCAGTGGCAGTAGAATGATTTCCATGGTAACCAGCTTCTATTTAAGCAGGGAATTCTGACTTCCCTGGAGCTAGAAGTTTCAAAGAGTAGAGAAAAATACCATAATGATGAACACAAACAAACAAATTCACATACCAAGAAAAGTATTGAAAAATTGTAATTCCAACACATTAAAAACATACATTAACTACTCTATTTTAGGATCGCTTAGGGTAACACCTTTAAAAATTACACAGTGGAGAGAGAAACTGGCAATGATTGTCCTTTTCCATTGCCTTCGTGCTGAGTTTGAGGAAGTAGTAGGTGAAATAAAGGGAGTTAACTAGGAAGGATGAGAGTTCCTTTAAGCTGTGTCTCCTATATAATCCCAAAAGAATCAGGAACCATCCAACCTCACCTGCACCATTCCCATGGCTCAGGTAAATACATATCCCATTCCTTAATAGTGTCCTTCCTTGTTAGAGACACTTTGTGACAAAGTCCAAAGGGACTCTACTTAGAGTCAGTATGCAAATCTTGACTTTGGGCAACTGAGCCAATGAGACAGTTTCCTTACCTTTAAAATGGTGATAAAGACCTGAAAAATCAATTGAGTGCTGTCTCTCTCACAGCCTTCTGACAATCCAGTGGCTAATGCCCACACATGATGCCTGGTAAAAAGAAATTGCTATACAAATACAAGTGAGTACCGCTTAAAATGTGTACCGGTAATTAACGCTGAGGGTCATCGGTATAAGGCCTGAATATCTTGAAATTTTGGTTTAGTGGAGCACATACCATATTTTCTGGTGTATAAGACGACCGGGCGTATAAGACGACCCCCTAATTTTACAGTTAAAACATAGGTTTAGGCCTATATTCGCTGTATAAGACTACCCCCCACTTCTGAGGCTGTAGTATTATACAGCGAATATAGGCCTAAACCTATGTTTTAACTGTAAAATTAGGGGGTCGTCTTATACGCCGGAAAATACGGTATATTAAAAACAAAAGAAGAAAAGCAAGGCTGTATGCACGCATACTCTACATGCGTCAGAAGCTAAAATTTTACACAGTGACCTGAATATACAGGACTGTATTCCCCGGCTATAATAATCTCTTTATAATATTATGACATTAATGTAATATTTAGTATAACGAAGAAAGAATGTTTTTATTGAACTTCAAGTACCTCTATATTTTAGAATTTCTAAAAAAAAAATACACATTTTAAGCTTTCATTTGTTATGAACTCTTCTTTTAAGTCACTTTTAATCCTTAATTTATGGTATTATTGCATGACTGTCTCTTTGCAAGCAATGAGGAACTATTTTTGAATCGGGATGGTTGTCCTGAATTTCTGATTTTCACCTTCTAGAGATGTGTAGCAGAGTCATATCTGTGAATCAAACATTGGAATTTTTGAAATCACGATTGTCCTTAGGAAGGCAAAGTATGTGGCTAAGCCAGAATTCAGAAAGGAAGGCTAAATTCACATAAAAGCAAAAACAGGGAAAGCTGGGATGGCTCAGCGGGTTAAGCGCTTGCTTTGAAGCCCCGAGGACCGAGGATCGAATCCCAGCCCTGGCCCATGCGGACCCACATGCTGGACTGGGGAGTTCCCCCAGGTCAGTTCTTGCCGGGACCTATGTGGGAGGCTCCCAGCCCAGTTCCTGCCCTGCGCAGCCCTGTGCCCACCTGTGGAGTGAAACTATATGGACAACTAATGCTGTCAACTATGGAGACTGCTCTGGACCCTCCCCCTTCTCTCTGTCTCTCTCTGTCTGTTTCTCTCTGTCAAAAATCAATAAGATAAATCTTAAAAAAAAAAAAAAAAAGCAAAATCACACTCCTGCTTACTGGGTATCAAAACAGTAAGTTAAGCCTTTAAGGATGTTGTCTTCCACGCCTCCATTTACTCAGGCCGTGCTTTGAACCTTGCCTTGTCAGCCTGGAGGTCAGTGCTAAACAGAATGGATGGGGTTCTTTGACTCAAGTTACTTACTACCCCTGACTCAGCCTGTTTTCCTCTCTACACATCACGAAGCAAGCAGTGATTTGAAGAAATCATATCTAGAAACCAGAAAATCTAGCATGACAACCGTGAGAGTTTCGTCCCTGTAATGAGTTGTGTAGCTCTGGAAGCAATAGTTTAACACATCTTAATACTGTGGTTTTTCCTACAAAGAATACGTGTACGTGCTGCTCTTTTGCTATTTGGTTTGACGATTTAAAAGTGCCTGAATCTGATTTTCTACCAATATAAAGCTTCAAAAGCAACCTGTGGATATTTGAAGAGAGAAGAGGAGAAACAAGTTGAATGTGCTGATTATCTGGGAGAACTTACATGTTTCCCAGGTCAAAATTCCAGTGTGGGAACTTCAAGCAACACCAGTCCCGGGCCACCATATAATTGATTTTGATTTCTCAGTAACTAGCCCTGGATCCCTGATACTTAATCAGCTGACCATAATTTTATGAAAGATTATGCCTTTTATAACTCAGCAGAACGTATTAGAAAAACCTGGGCTTTAGAGGCAAACAAACCTGGGTTTTACATCAGCACTACCAACATGCATCAACCTCTGTCTCTCTTTCAGCCTCAATTTCCTCATTTGTAAAATGGGCATAGCAATACTAATTTGGGGAGGTAGGCAGAATAGTATCCAAGGTGGTACCCAAGATTTCTCATTCCCTGACTATTCCCCAGAATTGACAGACCACTGGTGGCTTGAAGATGAAGAGGCCATATGGCAAGGAGTGTGGTGGCCTCTAAAAGGCAGCAAGAAAACAAGGAACTCAGTCCTATAACTTCAAGGACCTGAAATCTGCCAAGAGTAAGAAGGCCCTTGGAAGTAGCTTTTCCTCAGAACCTTCACACAGGACTCAACCGGGATACTACCTTGCTTTCGGCCTGTGGGACCCTGCACAGAGAACCCTGCCTTGTGGGTTCTGGCTGTTTCTAGACTTCTAGTCTATAGAACTGTGAGCTTCTCGAGAGGAGTGGATGTTTAAGCTGCTGCATTTGTGATAAGCTGTCATGTAGCATTGGAGAAGTAATCTGTCTTACCAAGTTGGTAGGCAGAACATGTGAGGCAAAATACATGAGCAAAGCACGTAGCTTAGAGCCTGCTGGATAGGACTTTCGGAACCTTGTTGCCCTTCTGTTCTCAGCACCGGGCTGTGTTCTCACATAGATAACTCAGTGCCAATGGCTTCTCAGGCTTCCCTGTCTTCCCAGGCCAGACCTGGAAAGTAAACGAGGTGACGGCCCCTCAGAAAACGCTGACTTATTAGGCCTCTTGAGTAGCTGCTTAGCTCCGTCTGAACTCATCTGCATCTTTTCCTTCTCACCAGCAGTCTTCATTCCTCCCCAGAGCTCAGCACTGACTTGTTGGTGGCTTTTTGAATGGCTCATTGAGATGGCTTCAGTTTGTCTGCATAGGGCCTTTTTTCACGTTGTAAGTGGCACTTGTTCTTCACAGTGTGTGCCCAAGAAGTGCTCAAAGTCTAATCGAGCACTACACTAATAAAACACAAAGAAAGCGGAAAGCGAGCTCTCAAAACCATCAGAGTGTTGGCATTGGATAGTGTTCTCATGTGTGTTCATATTTGTTTTTTGGGATGAGATGTGGGTGGTGATCATTGAAGGCCCACATTCCTAGATGTCTCCTTCCTGGTTGACAGAATGAGAAGCTGCGAGGCTTTTGCACGTAAAAGCCATCTGTCAACCTAAGCGCTGCTCAGACAGCGATGGAGTTGTACACCTACGGCATGTGAATTTTTTCTAAAGGCACCCTGAGGCCATGGATGAAACAGTTTGTAAATCAAATTGTCATGCAGCAGTCTCTCAGGCCTTGCCCTGGCTGTTGATTCGAGTCCAATGAACGACCCTGCCTCATTAGTGGTCTCACCCATCGTGCTTCTATCAAGTGGCAGGATGTGACATTTGTCCCAGTGTGTGTTCATGTTGTTGGCTCAGAGGGATTCTTCCAGGAGACACCAAGAAGCCCCATGTTCTGGAGTGTCTGTTGTGATCAGGGCATTGATTTGAAGGGTAGTCAATGGCAACCAATGGACACAAATTTTGTGACACAGAATGCCATACCTTTATTATCTTTCAGTTTCTGTGAGTTGAGAGTCTTCGCAGAGTGGCCCAAGACTGCCATCCTGGTGCCCGCTGGGGCTGGCATCTCATCTGAGGCTTAGGGACCTTCCCATGGTCCCCTCGTTGTTGGCAGAATTCATGTCCCTGAGATTGGGGAACACATGATAGCTTCCTTATTCAAGGACAACAGGAGACACACACTCGCTTGGATTCTCTCCCTCCAGGGAAGGCCTGGGATCTTCTTTCAAATAAATCACCCAGGATAACCTCCTTTTTGGTGAACTCAGAGTCAACAGATGAGGAACCTTGATTAACTTGGAAACCCCCTTCACCTTTCCTACATACTGTAACTACACCATGGGAGAAAATACCTCATGTTCACCATCCTGCCTGCACTCAAGGAGAGAGAATTATGCAGGACGTAAATCCCAGAGGCAGGGGTCTTATGGACCAGCCTAGAATTCTGCCTACTCAGTGTGATTCAAAGTAGAATGTATAAATATTGCTTTCCTAGAAACGACCCAACTGTGCGGTTGGAAATCTCAGGAGTCAACTTATGGGAAGTTACCTAGCAGTGTAAGAAGGAAACTATAATTTAATAGAATAATATAAACATCACACAACAATCTAAATAATTGGTAAATAAATGGGGCAAAATATAACCCCTGTCCCCATTTCTCCCTGTGTCTTTCCTTTGTCTTAGATAATGGAAGCCATCCCCACTGCAAAATGCCTGAGTGATTTTATTGAGTAGAAAGTGGTAAATTTTGTTTTGGGCTTTATCTGACCTGGCAGATAAGACAAAGTATATTCCTCAGTCCAGCAGCCCCTGTGCCAAGAAACTTCTAGAACATAAAGATCCAAGTAAAATATTGACAGCAAAACAGTGCACATGCTAAAAATTGTCGTGTGCATAAATGTCTGTCTATTTGATCGCTGCCAATTTTCCTAGTTGCTGAGTCTCTTGTTGACTCGGTGGACAACCTGGCCCATCACAGTCACTGTCCCCTAGAATGTCGAATGGAAGAGGCGTAGATAATGTACAGTAGCCTTGATGGGACGCTAGTGCTCTCCTGTGTTCTAGCCTGAGGATTCCTCCAGAAACCTAGGATTGTAGGGACTGGTGGTGGTAATTCATACTAAGTACCTTCCTGTGTTCCGCCCACCTGGTGCATAGCGCTTTGCAGACAAATAAAGACGAGACTACCTTCTCCCAAGTTATGCAACTTCTGATTTGCAACACTGACTCAATTTCCAATGATGGATCAATGGACCTCAGAAAGCCTGTGTCCTTGAATGAAGTGGGGGGCTACTACTGTAACCCTCGTTGCAACTTTCCCTAAGGTCTCTGTGTTTATCTAGCCTCAAGCTTACACAGGGATTTCTCTCTTCTTTGCAATGATACTAAAGCACTAAGGAATATTATAGTCAATTATTAAATTACTAATTACTAAATTTTGTAGGGAAAACGGAGAAAGGGCATTGATAGCTTTCCATCCGTAAACAACCTCTACCTCCTTCACTTATCTCCTCCTCTGTAAAGCCCTTGCCTCCCTCATCTATTGCTTTAGTCTGCAGTCTGGCCCTAAATCCTAAAGACAACAGAGAATTCCATCCTAGAATGCAGTTCAGAGCCTCCTTGCACTTAGATAAGCATGTTTTCTGGGAGCTACCTTGGCCCCATCCCAATCTCTCCCACCCTGGTCAGTGTCTTTCTGAAAGTATTTCTGATAAAAGCCTTTTCTCTCATCTGATTCCATAAAGCACTGGATACATTACCAAACAGTTAAAATGTATTTTTTATTAAAGAAAGTGGCATGAACACCTTTCTACTATACCTCCATCTCATAGATTTCACCCTAATGGGGAGAAATCTTTCCAATAGATGGACTTAGCCCAAGGTATGTTAGACATGAAATGTACCCATTGTGAACTATATTGTTCACCCACTGGCCCACACGAGACCCTGTTTTGCATCCCTCTTTCCCTATTCAGCTAGTTTTTAAAAGGCCTGGCGTGTGATTGCTCTACTGCTTCAAGTCTCGTTTGTTTCTGATGCATAGTGTACCACTATCTCACTCTGCCCTTCAGTGCCACTCTTGGTTCCCACCTCAATAGTGTCCTACTATCTGAGTCCTCTGTTACTTCGCGTATTTTAGACTTGATTGCGCTCATAGTTCCTAAATCCCCTGAGTCTTGTTTTTCATGCAGGCTACCTACTGATTTTCTTTCTTTGACTTCTCTCTGACTCTCTTTTGAGGGGATTTTTGGTCTACCCAATTCTTGTTTTGTTTGTTTTTTAAATTTTTATTTTATTATTTGAGAGAAGGGTGGAAGAAAGGGGGAGAGAGAGAGAGAAAAGGGGAGGGCCCAGAGCAGTCTCCATAGTTGTACATCATTAGTTGTGACATGGTTTCTTTCCACGCAGGTGGATGTGGGGCCCCATGAGGTAGCAACTGAACTGGGGGCCTCCCTTATAGGAGGCGAGAACCTTTGTCACCAAGCCATCTTGGCAGTTACCAGTACACCACAGTTCAGCATATAGGTTTGTACAGGCTGAGGCCAGGAATTAAATCCCAGACCTTGTGGTTGAGTGCTTGCCCTCAACCGCTGAGCTATCCCGGCATTGCTGTGCTACCTAATTCTTAAATGACAGTGCCTTCACAATCTGTCCTTGGCTCTTTCCTTTTGCTCTAATGTTTGCTGAATGAATAAGTGGTGAATTCTAAATTCTCTCCAAGTGTCTGGTTGAATCTCTGAACCCACATCTCTCTGTAGCTATCACAGAAGCTTCAAACTCATCTTGTACATAGTGAACCAGTCATTTCCTCCATGTATCTTCTCATGATACCCAGGTTAGAAATGGGAGAGCCTTATCAGATTGCTCTCCTTAGTTTATCCCTGCCACCTAGTCAATGGTCCAGTCTAACCATAACATTCATGTCTAACCCTCTGCATCCATTTATACTTATACTGTCCTATCTCAGGCCATCCACATAGTCATGTCTCACCTGGGCAACTGCACAGACACCTCACTGGTCTCCTTTCCTAAAGCCCCACCTTCTCTTTTTTAAATCTTTATACTTTTATTTATTTATTTTTATTTTTGACAGAGACAGAGAGAGATACAGAGACAGAGAGAGAACTGAACTGGGGGAGCTCCCAGTTCAGCATATGGTTCCGCATGGGCCGGGGTCAGGATTCGATCCCCGGTCCCCGGCGCTGCAAAGTGAGCGCCTAACCCACTGAGCCATCCTGGCTTCCCCAGCCCCACCTTCTCAAACTCATTCTCCTCACTCTTTTCAGAGAATCTCCTCACATGCATGTCCACTTGTATCACTCGTCATTCTACTCATGGCTTCATCTGGTCATGTTACAATCCTGTTTATCATTGACCTGATAAAAGCCCAACTCTTTAGCACAGACTTCATTACCTGGCCGCTGCCAGCCCTCAGAGCCACGCCTCCCACCGTCCATGCCTTTCACAGCAGTTCCAAACTACGTATCATATTTTTCTGTGTATAAGATGATACTTCTGTCTAAAATGGTTAGATCAAAAAATTGGGGGTCATCTTGTACCCGGGATCAACCTGTGTATTGATTTCTTAATGGGTTAGAAAAGTAGGGGTCATCCTATACATGGGTCATGTTGTAGACTGAAAAATACAATAATTTTCTCCACCAAGCCAAGCTTGTTCCTCTGCACCCTTATGTGCCGGTGAATTGCCCCTTTTCTGGAATATCTTCTCCAGATTAGTGTCCATGGAAAATTTTCACTCATCCTTCAAGGTCCCAGAGCAACTGTCCCTTCTCTTTGATTTTGTATATAAGCACATTTTTCTGTGATTGAACCGTACTTTACATGTAATTGCAATGTATTCTGAATACTTGCCTGCTTTTTGTCACCTAATGAGTCCAAGCACTCCTTCAGGCTGTGGATCTTGTCCTTTCGTCTTTACACCTTCCATGCCTGCCACAGAGCAGAGGTTAATAGGTCACGCTGAAAGGGCATGCTTTGAAGAGCGTGCTATTTCATAAATGAGTCTTCCAAGAGGATCACTGAAAGAGTTAATGCACTTCCATGCATCTTTAATATAGAAAGAAGTTCAGACATTTGGAAATCTTAGAGGAAAGGCAAAGTGATTCATGATCCTCCAAGAGCGAGTCCATTCGCTGTCCATAGATCACTTTGGTCCCAGCTTTGTTGACAATAGTGTAACCACTCTGAATGATTTAAAATATGAGATTGCTGTCTGCTTGCTTTTAGGTTTGTAAAACCTTCTAATATATTTCCTCCAATGTTTTATGTTTTTGAATCTTGGGAGGGACACAAATTAATCGTGTGTGGTGCAGAAAATACTGTTGACAGGCTGTAGTTGTGTTTTGGGCACTATGTAACTTTTAGCTTATCCTCGCCTTATAAATCAAAGAAAGTTCAGCTTGTGCCATTCTGATATGCTTTCTTTAAAGCCAAAAAACAAATTTCTCAATTAAGACATAATAGAGATCTGAGATTGCTTTTCCTTAAAGGACTTTTGAAAGTTAGTTTTAATATTTGTTATTCTTTTTTAAAATTTATTTTATTGTTTTGAGAGAAGGTGAAAATGGGTTGGGGCCCAGAGTAGTCTCCATGGTTGTACAACATTGGTTATGACATGTTTTCATCCCACACAGGTGGTTGGGGGGCCACGTGGGATGAGAACCAAACCGGAGGCCTCCCACATGGGCGGTGGAAACCTTTGTCACCATCGCAGCAATTACCAGTTGCATTGTAGTTCAGCATATGGGGTTGCATGGTCTGGGGCCAGGAATCAAACCCTGGACCTGACGATTGTGAGGCAAGCGCTCAACCACTGTGCTATCCCGGCATCCCCAATATTTCTTATTCTCATATATTTCAGGGTTTCCTTAGTCACTCTGTCATTTCCTATGGGTCAGGCATATTCTTCCAGCTTCATTTTGCTTGGCAGTTCTGTAAGCATTCCGCTTCTGCGCAGTTCTTCGCTCTACCTTCGGGAAGACTGAGTAGAGCCATTGGAGGCAGAGTGGCTGACTGCGTGTGCGCATAAATCTTGCCTCTAATTGACCTCCGTGAAGCATACACTTCTTGCAGAAGAGTGCTTTCATTTTATTACCCCGAGCCTGCACTGTGAATTTTCATAATATCTATTGCTTTCTGTGATTTTCCTTGTTAAGTGGGAAGGTAGTGATTTAAGACTAGCTCTTTTTAATTTGTTTTGTTATCACTGTGTATTAAATGAAGTTGATTAAATGGAGCAGAACACGGGAACACATCATCCTTTGAAAAACCTTTGCTTTCTGACAACTTCATCTACTGAGAACAGCTGAAAACTAAGAAGAATAAAACAGAGTGGGGATGGGGCAAAATCCTTGTTTTTGCACTGAGCTTAGTGAATTTTGCAGAACGTCCGTTGCGTTTTGTTGTAGTTGTAGTTGTTTACTTGCCAGAAAACCATGCTGTTGGGTACTGGGGAAGGCTGTTCACAGTAGTTTCTCATCTGGGGCCCTCACTCCCCTACAAGACCACCCTGGGTTGCAGGGGATGGGGGAGGGGTGTGGTTGCTGTAGGCAGCTGATGGCTTCAAAGTAGTTCAGGATCTGAGCATTGGAGAAGCTGTGTGCTCTGCGGGGCTGGACATGAGAAGCCACTTACACAGCAGGAACTTGGCGAGTGAGTGCTAGAACCAGGAAGTAAAACCCTTTTCTGTTGCAAAGTCTCTCCAGGATCCTCTCTGCCAGAGCTTAGCATTGTGCCCACTGGCCCAGAGAAAATATTGAAAGGGCTAAATTTAGAAGTGAGAGACAAGCAATTGATAATATGCACAAACAGTCAGGGGGTGAGGATGTGATGTAGGCAGATGCCTTGAGGTAGAGTGTCCCGTGAGGAGAAACAAGTTGCTTCAAAGACCCCAAAACAGGAAGTGCATAGAAAGCAGTTAGCAAGAGGGGAACATTGTGGGTGAAAAGGACAAGAGCAGGAAATTAGGTCAGAGAGGACAAAGAAAGTAGGCCCTTCGTGGTAGGCCATCCTAAGGCTTTGCAGCCAAGGGTGCCTCTGCATTGTGGGGAGAGGGAGAATGAATCATATATTTGAAAAGAATCATCGTGGCGACTGTTACGATGATGGCCTTGATGTAGGGGACAGATGCAGAATCCAGGAGAGCAGTCAGGAGGCTACACATGAGAGACGATGATTGCTTGCAACAAGGTTGCTTAGACCAAAGTTATTTAAGAGCAGTGGACTTGGATTAGAAGCAGTCAGAAATGTGTTATCATTTCTGTTTGAACAGCTATTCCTAATCCCACCTCTGTTCCTTCTTTAGTGGGGATATAGAGATATAAATATATATTTATATAAAGATACCTTTTGTCCTGTCTCTGGAAACATTTTGGTGAGAAAACGATCCTAGCGCTCTACGTATTAATAGATTAAAACTCATTAAAGGAGTGCTATTGATTTCATTTACATTTTTCCTTGCAATCTGGAAGGTTGTATGCCAAGAGTGAGTTTCACTGAAAGATCTATAGATGCTTAAATTATAAGCATAGCAGCCACAGCTATTTCGTCAAGTAAATAAATGCAAAAGGTTGCATTTAACTACCCTGTTTCCAAAATACAAATCTAGTTTAGAATGTGTCTGAGATGAAGGCCACCCATTGTAGCAGCCTCAAGCTCTCTCCAGCTTACCCTTTAGACCTATGAGGCTAGAATAAACAGGTACTGATAAACTGGGCAAATTGTCACTAAATGAAGACAAAGTTTGTGCTAGGTTGTGCAGTAGACTGTCAACAATCAACACTCTAACGTGAAAGCTTAAAACACCAAATGTGAACACCGTTCCTTCTTTTATGAGGGAAATATTTGTTTCCAAACTTCAAAACTAGCCACACTAGAAGTATAACTTTCAGTCTGAGATGCCCAAATATATTTAGTACCACCTTTCTTTGCACATATTTGTGTATTATTAACATTTGTATATGTCCAGAAAGTGTCCAGCCATGTAATATGAAAAAAAGAGATATTTATGGCTGAATTTTTTCCAGACAGCCCTTGTATATAATTAACAATTTACACAGAATTTAGTTAGCAAATAACCAACAGTAAAGAAGATGATGCAGATGAAGATAGGCAGTAAGTTCAGTTCTTAGGTATCAAGGCAAATCTATTTATTGCACAACAAACTTAAGGATGAGTAAGGTTACAAAATTAGTAGTTGTGACAAGATAAGGTGACCAGATTTTAACATTGGTAAAGCGGGACACCATTGACCGGGGGGAGGGGGTTCTTGATTAAGAATTTGGTCTATCTCCCGCCGTTCCCTAGCTTGTCGTGCATTCTTTCCAAAAATTGGGACTTTTTTAAAACGCTGCGGGACGCGGGACAAATTGTTAAAAATTGGGACTGTCCCGCCAAAAGCAGGACGTCTGGTCACCTTACTTTAGACATAGATACGTCCAGCCTTGCGTCTCTCTCACAGCCCAGGCTTTGACTATAAACTGGTGCTCCGTGTCCCCTCCTGCCTTTTAAATGTACCCCTCTCTGCATCTTCCAACATATACACCCATGTTTAAATGCTGGCCAACTGTCCTCTGGCCTTGGAAACTTTTGCCTCTTCTTCCCATTGCTGCCTCAAATCTCTCTGAGTGACTATTTACCCAACTACTCCCAAGACTGTATTTTCCAAAATTAAGCATTGTTTTCTATGTGCTCCCTTCCATAGTGTGTTGCCATGCTTGGCATTACTGTTTTTATTTATTTCTTTTTTTCTATAAGACTATCTTCCCCTTTAAGCTGTATATTCTTTACGTTCTCACACTTCTTTCTATTCCTACTAAATTTCCTGAAGCTTGCAATGTTTAACAAATATATATTGAAGTTAACCTTTATTTATTTGGAAACAAAGCTGCAAAAAATAATATTAAATCTACTCTTTAGAGATACCTTATCTAAGAAGAGTTGAGCTAATTCTTACAAACTACTTTCACCATAATATATCAACTAAAGTGTGTTGCCAATCATTACTTACTGCAGTGGAGTATTTATTGAACTGAGGGCAAATTCTTTGTAATCATGACTACTATTCATGGTATACCCCACCCGTACAGGTATAATAAAAACCACATTTTATTAACACTTCTTGATATTTTTTAAATGAAGCCTAATGATTTTTTCTTCACTCTTACACTTTCAGAAACTGTCACACTAGACAAGTGAAATTGTTTATGATCCTTACTCTTCTCCTAGAACTTCTCAAGTGAAATATGATATGTGAAATATGCAACTTGAGCATTCTTTAAATATTCAAGTTGTCACCAAATGTAAGTGCTTAAAATAAAAACGTCTGTGTCTTAAGCAATGTACCTCACTATTCAATTACATAATGCTCATGTGTCTCTAGAGAGTAGGAGGTTTGCTGGGGGCATCAAGTTTCCTGCAACTCTAAAACTATGCTAGAGGGGTAAAAGCTAAGCATGCAGAAAGAAATAATTGAGGGGAGTTTGTGGAAACATTGAGGAGAATATCACTTGAGGACATCTATAACAATAAGGAAGGAAATAATTCAGACTCAGTGCTGCGGTGAGAATCCACAGCTTGACAAAGTTTCTACAGTAGGAAATGCTTCTGGAGACATGTATTTCAAACCTGAGAACTTTCCATACTAAGGGATAATTGTCAGTTAACTTGTTTTGTACCTTCAAGTGATAAGCCAAGTGAGCGTCTGAGTGATTCATATAATGAAAGTAACATTTCTCAGAACTTAGCCATTTGAAACCATTTTGTCTGTTTCCTAGAATAGTACCTGACTTCTATCTGTTTGTTTATATGCGTATTTTATCTACTACAGTATTTTTCTTGTTGTATTGTAACTATCCATTCATGTGTCTGTTTTTAACAATAAGGAGTAAACTCCCGCAGGATAAGAATAGTATCATCTAATGTATGTTTGGTGTCAGTAAGTGCTCAATTCAAGGTTTACTCGAAAAATAAATAAGAGAATCAAGCATAACTCTTATGATTCTAGATTGAGCAAGTGACTATCTGATAGAATCCTTACTGAGGTGAGAAAGATTAAGAAAGAATTGAGTTTCAGACTGATATGCTTGAGATGCCTGGTAGATGTTTAAGGTAAAGCGGGACACCATTGACCCGGGGGGGGGAGGAGGTTCTTGATTAAAAATTGGGTCTATCTCCCGCCGTTCCCTAGCTTGTCTTGCATTCTTTCCAAAAATCGAGACTTTTTTAAAACTCCACGGGACGCGGGACAAATTGTTAAAAATTGGGACTGTCCCGCCAAAAGCGGGGCGTCTGGTCACCTTAAAAAAACTTTGGTGGATGGTTGACCCAGAGGAACAAATTCTGAGTACACAATTCCTCTCACATTAAAGAAAGTATATTACATTGTGTGTGTGTGTGTGTGTGGTGGTGGGGGCGGGGGACTTTGTAGTCTTCTGGAGAATGAGTTAGAGATATAGATTCAGTTATTAGAATGAAGATTTCATTTAGCCACTGAATTAGATAGAATCAGTGGAAGGTGGGATGGTTCAGCAGATAAGTGCTTGCTTTGCAGCCCCAGGGACCAAGGATGGAATCCTGGCCCCAGCCTGTGCGGACCCATATGCTGAACTAAGGTTCAGTTCCCACCCTGAGTGGTCCCCAGTTCAGTTCCCACCCTGAGTGGACCCCTGCCCACCTATGTGAGATGAAAACATATCGAAAACTGATGATGTACAACTATGGAGTCTACTCTGGGCCCTCCCCATTCTGTCCCTGTCTCTCTCTGTCAAAAACAATAAAAAATAAATCTTTAGATGGAATCAGCTGAAGAGAGAAAACAAAGGAAGGTTAGAGGGTCAGTGGGTCCAGAATCAACCCATTTGTAATTCAGATTCGTCAGGTGTTAAGAGAAGCCAAGAAAGGAAACAGAAAAAGTAGCCAGTAAGTTAGCATGAAAATATGAAATACTTTAAAATCCAAGCAAAGAGAAACTCTAATGATATAGTGATAATTGGTTAAAAGTCACTGAGGACTTAACTAGGTTGAGGGCAGAAATGTGTCTATTCAATCTGACAATATAGAGGCCATTGGTGATCAGGACAATAACTTGGGGACTTGTGGAGGTAGAAGACAAACTGAAAAGGGGATTGGAGAGAAAATGGACTACGAGGAAGTAGAAAAAGAGCAAATGTAATTTTTTGAGCAAGTTGGTTATGAAAAGAAGCAGAGCAATGGGGTGGTAGCTGGCTGGAGATGAGGGAACAGGGTAAGATGTGTGTGGACATATTGGTATGAATTATGGGAGGAACAGGAACATATTAGAATGGTGATGAAAAAGATCCAGAAGACAGGGAAAGACTCATGATAACGAGAGAGGAGCTGACAAAGGAGGAGATTTAAAGCTCATCATGGCCTTTGATGGGATTAGGGCTTTTCCCTCCTCACTCAAAGAGGAGAAAATGAGGAAATGGGTATAAATTCTGGTTTGTGTCTTAATTTGGTCATGAGAATAAAGAAAACTTCTCTCTAGTGGTGCTCTTGTTATCTATGTTTATGTAACAGACTACCCCATAACTTTGTGACTTAACAATGATGTATTATTTCTCTTACTCTGGGGTTTGACTGGATTCAGCTGGGATGATCATGTTTCAGTTCCAGGGTCTTTCTGCATGTGAGCTCTCATGATTCAGGACTCTATCTTTACAGCATGGCCGCTGGCTTCCAAGAGCATGCATTTCCAAGAGGACACACTTGGTATTCAAATACTTATCAAGCAAGCATATGCTGTGTCGTACTTGTTAATATTCCACTGGGAACGAGGTCACATAGTAAAAATCAGAGTAATGTGAGAGAGGCTAACTATCATAGGTGGCTTTCTTTTCTTTTTTAGGATTTATTTTATTGTTTGAGAGAAGGTGAGAGAGAGAGAGAAGAGGGGAGGGCCAAGAGCAGTCTCCATAGTTATACATCATTAGTTCTGACACGGTTTTATTCCACACAGGTGGATGTGGGGCCACATGGGCTGGGAACTGAACTGGGGGCCTCCCACATGGGAGGTGAGAACTTTCGCTGACATTCTGGCAGTTCCCATTTGCACTGCCAGGGCTAGGATTTGATTCCCAGACCTCGCAGTTGCAAGGCAAGCAAGTGCACAATCTGCTGAGCTATCCCAGCACCCACTGCTTTTATTTTCTTAAACAAAGTAATGTTATCTCTTAAAAGAGACATGGAAAGTAGATTGTCATTATGGGAATTGGAAAGATAATACTATTTGGTGGCAGTGCTGAGTACCTGTGTGAGCTGTATTCATGAACATAATAGAAAATAGCATAAATCTCCTACTTAATGATTTTGTGTGATATTCTTCAGCAGCTCTTTAATGCGTACAGGAGCAGGCAGATTGACAAGGTCATTTACAAATGTCTAACTGTTTGGGAGAAAGTATGTACATAGCATAAATGTGACACTATGTATTATCTATCCTCTGTCTCTTAAAGACTTTCTTCTTCTCCTTTAAAAATCAATCAATCCATCACAAATTTAGATAGGTAAGGAAAAACATGTTAAACCCTTGGAGGTCAATAAACAAAGGCATTAGAAGCTGTCATTGGCATCAACAGATTTATTTTAGTAGTTGAGAAGTTTATAAAGTAGCTGAAACCCTACTTTCTGTTACACAGGCATTTGTTGCGTCTCTATTTTTCGTTCACTTCTCATACAGTTTCTCCCCATCTACCACTTTCAATGGAAAATTCCCCCGAAGTCCTTCATATTTTCAAACTTTCGTACCTGTCCTCATATTATATAGTCCATGTTCAGTCACAAATATAGAAACAATACTTGCTATTTAAACCCAGAGGATTTCACATAAGGAGCAGAATCAACAGATATGGAAACAATGAAAAGGGAAAAGAGGACACAAACATATCGCGGAAGTAGAAATTGCACAAAACTGCTACCAGCCATTGGGAGCAAAGGGGTGAGATTATTAAACCCCAGAAGCTTGGAAGAAGGATTCTAAAGAGGCAGGTGACTTTATATGTCTTGACCCTTTGTGCTGGAAATACAATATTATATCTGCTTCAAAGAAGAATTGAATAAGTACTCTTTACTTTCATTTTCATGAACATAACCATTGTTTTAAAGGTTCCAAAATCAAGAGGTGTAGATGCCTTCCATTTGGGCCTCTGTAAGAGGTGAACAATTGATTAAGTTTTATCAGGGATTAAAAAAATAAGAAATCATTTTCTAAAAATGAAAAAAAAACACGTAGGTATTGAATTCGCCCATAATAAAGTTGTCCCTTTGCCTCTCCATTGCTAATGCTTTTATGTATAAAAATTTTCACTTTTCAGTGGTAATAAAAATAAGCTAGGCATACATATTCTAAAGTAGCCCAAGTTTTTCTTCGTTGTGACCTCCTATGGTCTTAATAAAAGCTTTTTGTAATAGGGTTAGGGTTAGGGTTAAGGGTTTAGGGTTTCGGGTTTCAGGTAAAAATAAATAAATAAATAAATAAAAAGAAGAACTCCCCAATTCAAGGTTAGGGTAAAAATAAATAAATAAATAGAACTCCCCAATTCAAAAATATCTATAAAACTGTCATCAGGAAACATTGATCATTTTATGTGTGGATTTTTTTTTTTTTTTTTTTTGGACTGAACTGGGGGCCTCACTGCATTCAGGATGCACACCCCAGTTCAGCATATGGGTCCACATGGGTCGAGGCCGGGATTCAATCCTCTGTCCCCGGGGCTTCAAAGCGAGCGCTTAACCCACTGAGCCATCCCTGCTTCCCCAGGAAACATTGATCTTGATAATAACAAATGCACAGAATCTGAGAATTTTGAGCTACATTTGTGAACTAAACAAAGCTTTCTAAATGCAATATTATAGCAGCTTATGGAAATTGTGAGCATTTTCTAGTTTTCGTTCACAATTTTTGTCTTTCTTTTTCTGCATAAAATATGTTAATGTTTTGGGAATGATTTTTAGAGGATAATCTGTAGACTGAAATAATCATGTGCAAGCTTTCTTGCAGGACTGGTGTTTTGACCAGCCATTTGAAAGGAAATATGAACAGCCATAACAAATACAGGCTAGGTTGGAAGGGGAAAAAACAACCTTTTGTTTCTTACGCTTTATAAATACATTGTGAGCACCTGAGCTGGGTTTTAATTTGGTCTCCTTTTCCTTCCCTTTTTGAATTATTTACAGGACAAGGCAGGGTCAAATTTGGGCGAATCAATGAAGAACACTCTTTTCCCTTTCTTGTGCCTGATTTTTTTATTACTGCCATCACAACCAAAGATTCTTGGTGATTAAAATCTTTTTGTCAAGTCTTAGGTTAATACTAACATACTTGAACTTCCAGGTTTAAGGTTTATCCATCCAGTTGTCAATGGTGAAAGGCGTAACTCAGGGGTCCCCAACCCCAAGGCCACAGACCGGTACTGATCCAAGACCTGTTAGGAACTAGGCCTCACAGAAAAAAGTGAGTGAAACTTCATCTGTATTTACAGCCACTCCCCGTCACTCTCATTGCTGTTTGAGCGCTGCCTCCTGTCAGATCAGCAGTAGCATCAGACTTTTTGTATAATTATTTCATTATATATTCTAATGTAATAATAATAATAATAATGGAAATAAAGTGCACAATAAATATAATGTGCTTGAAACCACCACCCCTACACCCTGCCAGTGGAAAAATTGTCTTCCATGAAACTAGCTCCAGGTGCCAAAAAGGTTGGGGACAGCTGGTGTAATTGACTGGTGTGGTGTGTGTCAGTAGATGCCACTGTTGGCTTTCCACCATGTGGAAGTGTCACCTCATTTTAGGGACCACTGCCATATCAACTGGTTTAAGCCTGCTGAGTCCCTTCCTCTTTCTCTGCCTAATAATCACACCAATCACAATCATTTATAGTTGATACGAGGACAATAGGAACCCTGAAGTTTCTAGAATTACCCTGGAAGCTGATGAGGAATACAGATGGAAGAGAATGGTGGGGAATATTTCTCCCCATTCCATTCATTCTCAGCAGGGATTATCTAAATGTTAGTTAACATGCACTTCTGGGGAAGCCGGCATGGCTCAGTGGGTTAGGCGCTCACTTTGCAGCGCCGGGGACCGAGGATCGAATCCTGGTCCCGGCCCGTGCAGACCCATATGCTGAACTGGGAGCTCCCCTAGTTCAGTTCTCTCTCTGTCTCTGTATCTCTCCCTCTCTCCCTCTCTGTCAAAAATAAATAAATAAATAAAAATATATAAAAACAACAACAACAACAAAAAAAACATGCACTTCTGTCCCTGCCCCCCCCCCCAAATCAGGATACCTCACTCGAGCAGTTTTTAGCCTGTTCTGTTTCTATCAGCAGTATTACCTTCTAAAACAGCATGTGATTTGCTTCTTTATTGTGATTATTTATTGCCTGACTCCTACAAATATATAAACAATCAGAAAATAGGAATCTTTTTTTACTGATCTTTTCCTCATCAGCTAGAACACCTAAAGATTTAAAGAATATATTTAAAATGATACTATGTTGGAAAGCTCGCTTTCTAAAAAGTGAAACTTCTCTTTTGAGGAAATCTCTTCAGTGAAAGTAAACATTTTCTTTTTCTGATTCTGAACCAATCCTACGCATGTACTCTAATTAAATTATGTAATACATATAATTTTATTACGTGTAAACATATTACATAGGCTGATACCAGCTGCTGCAAACTAAATTTTAGTGGCTTAACAAAATAGAGATTCTGTTCTTGCTCATATAACTGTCCAAATGTGGGTGCTTATGGCCTTCCCCACTGTGATAATTCAGGTACCCAAACCCTTTCCATGGGGTTGCTGTCTTCTTTGTGGGCTCCTCAGTCATCAGTGTCTAGCTGTCTGAACGGGGAAGGGATGGCTTCTTAATCATCTTGGCCTTGAAGAGACATACATCATTTCTAATTTTCCCATTCCTTTGATCAGAACTGTCACCTGGCTTCACTAGTGTGTAATATGATATGCCATCTCTGGCTGGACATATACTTCACAGGGCCAGGTCTATACCATGGTAAGGAAAGAATGAATTTTGATAAATTATGTATTGATGGTTGCATTTCATCACCAAGTTCCCCTACAACACGCATTTCCATTGATAGGCCATATCAATGAGGTCTACTGTCATAATAATGCAAAACAACTTGAAGAATAGAATGATGGCTAACCTTGCCTTGGATGATAAATCAGTTTCACATCTGCTCCAAATGTTTCTGGTCTTGGGATGTTGGCTAAGTAACAGCAGCAGTATTGTGGGCAGGCTTTTCTCATGAGCATGATTGGAAGAGGCCGAGTCAAACGATATGCATCTAAATCCTCTTAGATATAGAATAGGTGAGGTCTACACTAATTTCATTGACCAGTACAAGTCACATGGCTAAGCTCAATGAAATGAGGAAGACTACCCCTCACTCCTCGCCCCCCATGGCATGTGTGGTGTGATGAATATCTGTTCACAAAGTACATCCCCCACACGGTTATGTTGAACAGATTCAAACATAGAACTGGAGTTCAGTTTGGCCTCTCACATGGTTTCACCTGAGAACAGAGAAGCCACTGAAGTGGGAGACTCAGTATCCAGAGCTCACAGATAATTCAGAAATACCAGTCCGCACAGCCAACTTCTCATTTCGCTCTCTAACTTATTTGCATGTCCTGGACAAAGCAGGTTGGTCCCTAATATGCAGCAATCTCCACTTTTTCTACTGTCTAACACTACATTTGTGCACTAATCTTTTCAAGTTACATCTTCATGTATCAGAGTTATTCTCCTCTCTGGGTTTTGGTTGCGTTATTATCCGCACGGAGAATGCAACTTTAATCCTTACCTCTTTCCATATTTCTAATTCATAGCCACCCATTGAAAATTTATGAACCATTTCTTTGAAGCTTTCATTACCTTCAAACACAGTGTATTAACTGTGTTCTTTCTTTGTTCCATCTGTCCGTCCATCCATCCATCCATCCATCCATCCTTTCAACAATATGTAATGCTTGCCTAGTATACATCAAGACCTCTTTTTGCAAAATGGGGAGGTAGCAAGAATAGATAAATTTTAAAATATCTCCAATCTCATGTAGTTTATATTTTAGTGGAGAACATGGATATGAGAGCTACCATATAAATATTATTTTAGATAGTGCTCATACTGTGACTAAATGGAAACAGGGAATTATGATATGCGAGGGGAATGAGAAACATTAAATGGGTGGTCAGGGACAGCCTTCTCAATATCTGAGTGGGGAACAAAATGATGAAAACACAGTAATCTATGCAACTACAGTAAAATATATGCTGCTCATCGGAGTCCCCATACCACAAGAACCTGTAAAGCCTTGCCTTTATTTTTTTCTTGGAATCCATTTATCATACTAAAGTTATTAGGTAAATACAAAAAGGCCAACTAGAATAGACTAAGCAGCTTGACAGAGTCTATAATTTGCTCAGTTATTTTAAAATTAGGTGGAATCACATTGTGTGACAGGCCTTTATTGTTCCAACAAAGGTCCAGTGAAGTAAATTTGGAGGACTAATGTTGCCTAATGCATGAAAGTGCTGCTTTTAAAGATCTAGAGAAAAATGAACAAGGGGTCTTTGAAAATCAGATTTCCTTGCCTTTATTTTCCTTTGTGCCTTTGTATTGCTTTAGGAACTGGCTGGTCTGACCTTTTGGTGTGACTGTCCAAAGGGGTGACCCAGGGAGAGAGGGTTAACCTCACCATACCAACCATGAAGTTATTTTGGATTAGGAGTAAAAACTAGAGATGTCAGTAATAAAATGGGGATTTGAGATTTCCACACTCTATTTATTTATTTATTAAAAAAAAAAAAAAAAAAATTTTTTTTTTTTTTTACCCTTGGCTTTATATTAGCTTCCAATTGTTGCTGTAACGAAGTCCCATACACTTAGTAGTTAAAACAACACAAACTTTTTTTTGTTGTTAAATTTATTGGGGTGACATTAATTGATTTCAGTTACATTGTTTCCAGTTGTACAATTCCACATTACATTGATTATACATCGCATTATGTGTTCACCACCCAGAATCAGCTCACTTTCCATCACCGTATGTTTGATTCCCCCTCCCTACTCCCCCCACCATCTGTCCCACCCACCTCCCTCCTTACCCTCAGGTAACTACTAAACTAATTGACTGTGTCCATGAGTCTTTATTTCTTTGGTCCTTTCAGTTTTATATTCCACCTATAAGTGAGGTCATATGTTTCTTGAGTCCTTCATTCTGATTTATTTCACTTAATAAGACGTTTTCAAGGTTCGTCCATGTCATCACAAATTGCTGTATTTTATCTTTTCTTATTGCTGAGTAGTATTCCATTGTGTAAATGTACCACAACTTCTTTATCCAGTCATCTATCAGAGGACACTTTGGTTGATTCCATGACTTGGCCACCGTGAACAGTGCTACGATGAACATTGGGGTACACATATCTTTGCGGATTAAGGTTTTCAGGTTTTTTGGGTAGATACCCAGGAGAGGGATTGCTGGGTCATATGGCAATCCCATTCCTAGTTTTTTGAGGAATCTTCACACTGCCTTCCACAGTGGTTGAACCAATTTATATTCCCACCAGCAGTGTATGAGGGTTCCTTTCTGTCCACAGCCTCTCCAGCACTTGTTATTCTTTGTCTTGTTGGTTACAGCCATTCTAACAGGTGTAAGGTGGTATCTCATTGTAGTTTTAATTTGCATTTCCCTAATTGCTAGTGATGTTGAGCATTTTTTCACATATCTGTTTGCTGTTTGTATGTCTTCAGGAGAGAAATGGCTGTTTAGGTCTTCTGCCCATTTTTTATTTGGATCATTTGTTGTTTTGTTGTTGGCTTGTATGAGTTCTTTATATGTTTTAGATAATAGCTCCTTATCAGAGGCATTGTTTGCAAATATTTTCTCCCATTTGGTTGGTTTCCTTTTTACTTTGTTGACAGTGTCCTTTGCTTAAAACAACACAAACTTATTATCCGATCATTCTCCTATATCCCTGGACTAAACTCAAGGTGGTAGCGAGGCTGCATTTCTTTCTGGAAGCTCTAAGGAGGGATTCCTTTCCTTGACATTTCCAGCTTCTACATGCCACGTTATCCTTGGTTTATGACCTCCTTCATCCATCTCCATGACAACAGTTGGGAGAGTCCTCATGCCACGTCAGTTCGACCCTTCTCTCCTCATCCCACCTCTTCCTCTGACCGTGGCCAGGGGACAGGTCCACTGTTTTAAATAGTCATGAGATTGATTAGATTCCCCTGGATAATCCAGGCTAAATTCTCCATTTCAAAGTCCTTAGCCTCAACCACATCTGCCAAGACCCCTTTTTTATGTCAAGTCATTAAGTCACAGGTTCCAGGTTTTAGGGCATGGACATCTTTGGGTCTGCCATGATTGTCCCTCCCATAGCTTCTCTTTAATTGAAGACTGTGACTTCCAAGGATGGGGCAAGTCTCACCAGATAGAATCACCCACTCCTTAGCGAGACAAACCTGATTCCTGGGGATGGGTAAGAACAAAAGTGTTTTCTTAGTACTGTGACATCAGTCAGCTCCTGAGCAATAACTTGGTTCATCTGGGGACTGAGCATTCTTTGTGACATGTTAGTAGACACTCAGTCTGTTTAGTGTTTGCCACTGGAATTTGAGTCACCTTTTGAGAATGTTCCATGACAACCTACAGAAATTGGTTTTATTATAATGTAAGGTAGAGGTTGTCATTTCCCCCCTTCATTATTTATGTTGTAGCATTATTCACCAGTGTCCTTTTGATGGATTCCAAGTTGTTACTGGGAGGAAACTGATGATAATTCTAATTTCAGCTGTCCTTGCTCAGAGGACTGATTTGTGCCTTGTCTTTGGTATTGTGCTCCTCTAATCATAATCCTGACTTTCTGCAATATGAGTGTCAGTAAGAAAAAGGCTTGCCAACTCTCTCACTCATTTATCACTGAGAGGATGCTTTTAAGGAAAGGTCTTAAATGAAGGCATTGTACAAATGCCAAAAGAGGGAAAAAAAGTGCTATGTCTAGGGATTAGTGAAAGCTTCCCATTGTCTGACCTCAATTAGAAAAAGCAAATATTTCTAAGGATTGCTTTCGAGACGCCTGAAGTGGATGTTGGAGTTAACGTTCTCCTAAACAGATGCTCTTTGCCTTCAGTGATCCAGTAACCTCATTCCTTTACTTCTTTTTAGAAACTCCTCATGAATTTATGTAGGTCCCTTTCCTCAGGGTTGATGGTTGAATTTAAACCTGCACTTAATGGAAGCGAGGAGGAGTAATTATGTGCAAAATAAATGGAAGGAACTTGAATGTCTCCTAAAAGATACATAAGCGTAAGATTAAAATGTCTGAATTGGAACAAAGTGGGGTTTTTCAACCATTTTTTTTATTATTACCTTAATAAGGAGATTTTTAAAAGCTATATTTCTTTCTAATCACTATCCTATGGCATTTTAATACCACTGGTACACTGGGTATCTGTTGATGTGCTGTATGTATATATGCACTTTACCCTCCAAAAGAATAAGATATTTTGCCCCAGGAACAAATTTTTACCCCCTTTAGGAAGGTATTGCCCTATTGCAAATGCATGATATGAACTGCAGTGACTTTATTGTATCCTTTCCCCATTTTCATAATATTATAATTACTTATTTTAAACATGAAAACTGATTATGACATGAAAATCATAATCCATGCATATGCAAAACCTGTGATAATGAACAATTGTACTTCCTAAAGTCATACGAAAATAAATGTAATATACTATATACACAAAAATATAATTTTATAAACTGACTATCTATGTCAATAGGCATATTATCACATTACTTTTATATTTGCTGAGTACTTTATTATATTGTCTCATTCATAAATACTTTGGCAAGTATTTCTGTTTCTATAATAACTTATTTTGAGATAAATAACACTGGATATAGATTTATGTATGTGTCTTTCGTGTATGACTGGATATTGCCTTGGGATACATTCTTACAAGTGCAATCTTCCAGGCAAAGAGAATGCATATTTCAAGGCATTTGCTATATGAGGCTAAATTGCCCACCAAACCACCATGGTTCCATTCAAAAAGCCATCATCATCACAAAATTGGAATAAGATCTGAGTAATTGAGTGGTATCTCTCCTACCAATAAAACACGGCATTTGCATCCAAATGATCGGGCATATTTTTAGAGGGTTTAATTGTTCAATTGGAGCAGAAACTCTCTGGAGCCAACAGGAACTGGAGAGGGAGGTGTGATGTGTTCAGAATTTTGCATGTGCAACTCAGCTTGGCAAATCTATAAGGGTTTTGTAGAGGGGCTGGAAAAATGATTACCATTCAAGTTTTTTTTTGTTTGTTTGATCCATTCTAATTCCCTTTCTTACTTTTTATTCTTTTAAAACTTTCCACACATTTTGTCCCAGCTTCCCTGAATAGATTTGCTATAGATGTGAGATGGCAGCAATACGGACAGCAGAGAAAGTACTTTTCCAAAAAACAGCTTCTTATAAGTTTATTAATGCCACAAAAATTGATTGAGCAACTACTGGATGGCAGTCATTGCTGCAAGCCAGGAACACACAGAGCAGTGCTTAAAAGCAAGTCCCTTCCACCAGGAAGTTGGTGTTCCAGTGCCAGGAGGCAGGCAAGAAGCCAATTGGAACATTTTTAATAAAACCCTATTTTTATTTTAGTAGCCTGTATATATTACTCTATCTCTACATGTATTGCATTATGTGAAATTAAAGGTTAAGTCATCTGCTCACCTCAGTGGATTGGGTCCTGGAATTAGAGGCTGCATCTTTGCCCAGGTTTTCAATTGAACTATCTGGAGAAGGTTTCACCAAATTTGTGGCAGTGAACATAAAGATGCAATAGAAACCATTTAATTAAAGTCTAGCTTCCTGGCTTCCCATCTTTGATATGTTCTGGATCTAGCTGTACCTTAGGTAAAGGATTAGAATGTTACAAAAGGCTCACTAGAAATCTAGGAGACGGGTGGACAGGAAGGAGTAGGAACAGTAATTTGGGTTAGTGGTGCTGTTTCCTCCGTGTTTTGTCAGTTGTGAGTCTCCCTTGGTGGTAAATAGTTAGGAATTACATGTGTTCTGTTTTCCCCTTTAAATGGTAAATTCATTGGAGCAAAGAACAGTTTCAGTTATTGCTTTGTGTGGGTGTGTGACAAATGATACATGAATGAGGAAAGCAATTCTTCTCATTCAGATCTGTTCACAGAAATACGCAGAAAAATATTGAGGAATCCAGGGCATTGTGGCTTCCGGCTCATTTTATGGGCACTTACCATATGTGTCCAGTATCTCAATTATCTCCTGACTCAGGAACTTTGGTTATTGCTTCAAGCAGCTTGCCAGCATTGCCCCTTGGAAACCTCTTCCTGTCTGGTCTAAGTGCTGTGTGCTTGAGGGTGATTGTCTCAGGTTTTTAGGACATGGGTTTGATTGCAAAGGATCCTTATCTCCAAGGTAACGCTGACATTCCTATTGGCAGGGAACAGTTTGCCTGCTCTGCTTGGGCTTTCTGCTAGTCGAAATACTTTGGAGGAGCAAATTTACTTGAGAATGTGCAAAGTCGAGGCCGTGGGGGAGGCAGCATTGTTCCCAGTCACCTTGTGTGTTTGTTCTGTATAGTGTGTTCCTGCCAAGCAGCCCAGGACAGCCCCTCACACCTTGTTTCTGCTAAGATTTCCTCCCCTCCTATGACCTCCTGGCTGTACATTCCTAGCACCATGGTCCTTTGTAGAGTTGTTTTGTCTCTCCTGAAACTCTCAGCTTAGCTTGGGCGAACTTGACGTCTTTTCTCCTCTTTCCACTGTGATCAGCTTCAGTTGCTTCTCATACTGTGATGAATTTTGTCTACAAGGATCACAGATCAGATGTCTGACGTGGAGACAAGGTCAACCTACTTAGCAACTTCATTGCAAAATATTTCTGGGAAGAAAATTAATAATCAGGTGTTTGAAGTGACTGAGCAGTATGAAAGTTTACATCTTTTTACTTATAACTTTGCAAAATTCTAATTGTGTTCCAAAATAGGCACTGTGCTTGGAGCTGAGGCTTCAGAAGTCAGGAGACAAACGTAATGTCCCCATCTGGGGAGGAGAAAGACATCAAACAATCAGCAACACTGATAAACACTCACATAGAAATGGTGGCACAGAAAAGGGGACGGTCCCAGGGAAGGCTATTTTTAGATTATATTTCCAAGAAAGAGGTTCCCAAGTGAAGATTAAACCAAGACCTGGAGGTTAACTAGCAGGGGACAAGGGGTTAAAGGTTACTTAAGGGCATTCTGGGTATAGGGAGTAATTGTCAGGAGAGCCCTGAATCGCTGAAAGAGATGCCTCTGAATGCAGGGAGTTACAAAAGGCTCGGGCACAGTGAGCTGTGGCTGGAGGAAGAGGTTTTAGCCATAGGTTGGAAGAATAGTTTTTCAAGTAATTATGAGGGGGTGTCACCAGGTTTTGAGCAAACATGGGGGCACGGGTTGGTGACATGGTTGGAGATAACTGACTACAGCAGTGGTCCCCAACCTTTGCGGCACCAGGGACTGGTTTTGTGGAAAACAGTTTTTCCCTGAACTGGGGCTGGGAGAGGACGGTTTCGGGATGATTCAAGTGCATTACATTTATTGTGCACTTGATTACTATGTTTATTATATTGTAATATATAATCTAATAATTATGCAACTCAGCATAATGCAGAATCAGGGGGAGCCCTGAGCTAGCTTTCCTGCAACTAGGTCCCATCTGGGAGTGATGGGAGGCCGTGACACCCAAAGTGGTTGCTGTGTCCATAAGGAACACATGACCTAAGTCCTTCACGTGCACAGTTCACGGTAGGGTTTCACTCCTATGCGAATCTATCTACTGCTGTTGCTGATCTGACAGGAGGCGGAGCTCAGGTGGTAATGAGAGCAATGGGGGAGTGACTGTAAATACAGATGAAGCTTCACTTGCTTGCCTGCCTCTCACCTCCTGCTCTGTAACCTGGGTTCTTAATAGGCCACGGACTGGTACTGGTCTATGGCCCTGGGGGTTGGGACCCTTGGATTATAGTAATTATATTTCTGTATGTAAAGGGTCTGATCAAGTATACTAACTATTTTTATTATCACAAAGCAGGGCATTTCTGAGTGTGTGGAAAATAGACATAAATGTATATATAATACATGGTATATATGTATGCATTCATATACATACACACATGTGTATAATATGCATATGTGTACATATACACATACATATGCATGGTTATATTTCTACACACACATAGAAATTCAAATTTGGACTTGAAAATATACTTTATAATTAGGCTTAGAGCACTTCTTTAAATTTCCATTATTACTACTCAAAACACCTGTGAGTTGAAAGTTCACTTTTAGGCCAAGATTCCAAGCTGGAGGTCAAGTTAGATGTTTAAGGCATGAGTTGTGGTAGAAAAAGACTCACAGGAAATAATCTGAGGGCAATAATCTTAGAACAATATAGACTCGACCACCGCAATTGCCCTCTGTTTTCTTACATTTTAGGTTCAGAATTCATGGCATCCTAGTGACTTTTATTATGGAGAAAAGAAAACAAGCCTAAGTCTAAAACAGAAGGCAAATTATAAACTCTGTAGTTGTCATAACTGAGTAATAAAGGCTAGGTTTACAATCAGCTCATGATTCATCCAAGGTAGGGAAGGCTGCAGGGTTGTTCTGTATGGCCCACCCTCGGCCTGCTTGTGCAGAGTAGCCTCTCTGAAATTACTGTGGACTGACCAGAGCTGCCAGGTACTATGAGAAAAGAAAAGTGCAAAGCTGGTCTGAGGCCTTGGGCTCAGAAGTCAAGGCTGATACTGTCCCATTGTCTCATGAGGCTCTCGTTTGTGTTGTGTTTCCAGTGGCCTCTAAGAACTCAGAACCCAAAAGGACCCATGTCTGTTCCTCGTGGTCAGTGAGGTTCTGGCCTGGGTCCAACCACAGTAGCCTTGATGGAACCATTTTATGCATCTGAAGTTAGAGAAAGATAAATGGAACTTACATAAAGAGGCTATGAAGAAGAATTATAGGCTCATTGGGGCTAAGTACAAATCGTGCACATACTAAAGCAAATCCTTTCCCATTCCCAACCCACGTTGCAAGAGTGGAGGTTGCCCTATACAGGGATAGAGAAATTTCTATGGTATCCAAAACTGAATTTCAGAAACATAACAAAATCTACATGTCTATCACATGTATATGGCAAAATACTTCAGGATGCCCTTGAGATAAAGCACCTCATCTTTTGGAAATCTCTCTCTCTCTCTCTTTAGAATATGGCCACACTTTTACTAATACTTTTCCTAAATTTGAAAAGCACAGAAAACAACCTTCCAAATGTCATTTTGCAAAACCTAAGGGGTATATATATTATCTGTGGTTTGGAAAAAGGAGTTTGAATAAAAGGTGTGACTGCTAAATTGTCTTCATTGCTGCAGATATACTGTGACTTACATCTCCCAGTTCCTCTTTTGTTTTGATTTTAATTGCATTTTTAAATTAAAACTCACCCAAAGAAAATCATCTTGGAAAAAAAAAAAACTTCACTGATAAGAAACTAAGAATGCTAGCACTGAAATGGTAATGTCCAGAAAATCCCAAGCCCTATGTAATTTTAAAGGAAAGATTACATCTTTTAAAACAAAAGTAATTCTATTATATGGATATACATAGGATATAAACCTAATGCAGAAGGGAACTGAAATATTGATTTTATAGTTCAGTGAACATAAAATCTATATATACTTAGGCAATCACTCATTTTACAATTTCCCAGAACTGGTAGGATCTCTGGCATTGGCACCATTAATTTTTATAGCTCAGTACTAAATAAGTGTGAAGTATGTGTGAAAGCACATGTTCTCATTATATATCTTCCAAAGTAGCCAAAGGGATTGGTTTTATGACTACCGACAATATTGATAATGATACAGGTTTTATTTTTTAAGCCCTTCTTATGGTCTGAGCAGTATGCAAATACTTCAGGCATACTGTCTTTGAAATCCTCATGACATCCTGTGAAAAAGCATCATTTTACCCCTTTAACAGTTGAGTACACTGAGGCTTAAAGAGGTTGGAGTTCACTTTCCTATGGTTACACAACTACTAAATTGGGATTAGAATTCAGGCTAAGCTGACTCATGGAAGAGTATTGGTATTTTTTAAAACTGGTTTAAACACTTCTAATCATATATTTGTAAAACAAATAGCACTATCATCTATAAAGACAAATTATTTTCTGACAGTATGACAACTAGAATCAGATCACCCACCTGTTTCATTGCCAGTTTCTATCACTTGGGCTAGTATTGGAACATTTTTATAATGCAAGTTCAATGCCTGTAAAATGGGGCTTCTAATAGCATTAATTTACAGAGATTGAATGAAATAATCTCCCAAAAGCACAATGCCAGATTTAAAAAAAAAATGTATTTGATACATGGTAGTTATTATTATTACTATTATTATTATATTTCCATTAGGGAAGATGCTAGCCCATATCAACACAACTCCAGTGAAGTTGAATGAGATGTTTTATGGCTCTGTAATTTCACGCTGCCTCCTCTGTGATCTCAGATACTTTAACAGATCACAAACATTTGTATCTTTATATCTCCACCAGGACAGATTTACAAAGGCTAATCCCCAGTGGACTGGATCTATGGCCCCACAGGGACCCAGCTTCTACAGAGCTGACTGCCCGAGGGATGGGGGAAATGTTCCAGCAGCTAATCCGGTTTTTCTCCCTATTTACTTTCCCTGAACATAATATCCTCCTGGGTTGGAATCCAAATTAACTGAGCTTCTGTAGGATGCTAAGCATCATGGGTTCTGCCATGGCTATGTTTTTGTTATTATATTTTTGTCCCCTCAAGACTCAGGAAATTAACTTATTTGGTAAATTACTTTCTTGGCAGGTAGAGATGCTAAAAGCCGTTACTACTGTGAGGCCTATGGCTTCAAACTATTTGTGCAAAGGTATAAATAGTTATAATCAGAGGTTCAATAACTCAGCTATCCCTAAGTTTTAAAAGTGCACATTGTTTCTTTGGCTCAGACTTCCTAAGTATCATTTGATTGACGACTAGGTAGAGGCAATCGGTACACAGAGGAAAAAAAGAGTTCTGGGTTTGGAAAACCTGTAGGTCTGTGCACATAGTTCTATTTATTTATTTTTTTTCCTAAATAAAGCTAGTCTTTAAGATCAAGTACTCCTAAAAACTCATAAGTAGGTCTACTGTCATTAAAAATCATTGAAAATGGACTGAAAAGGGAAGAAAATCTGAAGGAATGCATGAGAAAGATAATTGAAAATTGAAAATCATTATGCATTGGTAGTTTATTGACCAGTGAACAATTATATATGATAGTTATTGAATGAATGCCTAATAGGAGCAAGTTCCCCTGTTAATTTTATTGGGCTTTTTAAAAAGATGAATTGATTCTGCCTTTGGAAATCTTACTGTCTTTAAGAGAGAAACGCTGATAACCAAGGACAAAGTAGAAAATGGGGAAAGTCACAAGAAAGAAATAGATGAATCACAAATTAAAAAAAAAAATTAAAAAGTGAGGAAAGGGAGGGAGTGTTGATGCTTTAATTGAGCCTCAAATGATGGGAAGGTTTTCATTTATGTAGTGTAGTGGAGGAGCAGAGAACAATGTTAGAGTGAAGTCTGAACACATACACACTTAAGAAATGTGGGGAACAGTGATAGTTAGGTTTGGCCAGATGAAGGGAGGATGAAGAAAGCCAAAGGATAAAGAACAGAAATTATATTTGATTGTGATCGAAGGTCTAACATGCTGTTACAGTAGATCTTTTTACTACTACAGAGCAAACCCAGTACTGTGTCTCCTTCATTTACACAAAGAAGAGATTTTTAAGCTATTTTTAGTTTCTATTTCCCACATTTGTAACATTGTTTCAAGTGACCTCATCATGTTAAGTATCAATAATGGAAGTTCTTTCTTTTTTTTTTTTTCCAGAAAAAATTGTTATAACCCCAAAACTCTCAGTCTAGGTTAATGCTTACAAAGTCATTAGACCTTCTGTGTTACAACTTGCAGGATCTAACTTGTGAATTCTTTCTATGCTGTGTTCCCTTGTGTCCTCTTTGACCTTCCCTTAGCATAAGGGAACTGAAAGAGGACCATTTCAATTCCTTAGTTAATTTCTCTGGACTTTCTTTTTTGTCTGGTAAAATGTGTAGCCTTGATTTCTGCCTGTGGGTATCTGAATATTCTTCCACTGACCCTTCTATTATCAACATCTTTATTTCTTCTGCCACTGTTATTTTTCCTCATATGCTTTAACATCTTGCCTCTTACCTCAAATAATATCTAAGAAAATGGCAATTTGGGGGCTGCACATGACTCTTTGAGGTCACTGAACAATACCTGAAATCCAGAATGCTGATTCAGAGAATGCAAAGGTCAACATTCACTGGATAGTCAACAAATATTTATAAGGAATCTATGAACTTCTGGCCATTTTACACATATGATTTAACAAAGATCAAAACAGAATCACTATTCTCATGGAGAATCACTGCTCTCAAGTGGGAAAAATGCGTAGATGGGAACTTAGAAGCATACAGAACTCAACTGAGAAACAAACGAGAAATATTCAGTGTGATAAGAGCAGATTGGGTGGTCACAGAACACTTCCTTAAAGAAGTGACTTTTATGCGAATATGTGAGTGCCAGTGTGAAGCCAGTCATGTATAGATCAGGGACATAAAACAAATAAACAAAAAAAGCAAGGCTCCACAGTAGTCAAAGTGGGAAATACAAACTTTCTTTGGGACAATTGCAAGACAGGAAAAGAGGCCTCCGTAAGGAAATGGCTTGGTTCAACTACAGCAGGCATGTAGGGATTATCGCCAAGCCACAGGGTGGGAGTCAGTAGAGAGATAATTACTAAGAGGAAACTGCAGGAGTATGCAGGGTCTGGCTAAATCAAACTAAGAGGATTCTTGCTGAAGATAAGCCACATGATCAAACATCACTAAGGGGATGGTAGGGCATGAAGGTCCTGATCAGATATCCAAGGTGATCAGGTATTGGGGGAGGGTGGGTTCTGGTTAAACTGACTTAGCAAGGTTCTTGATAAGACTGCATTTTACAAGAAAGTGCACCAATGGGCCTACAGCAAGGTGCAGAGGCCTGACTACAGTTTGGTTAAGCAAATCATTTTTGTCAGTTATGGAACCTAGTATTTTAGCTTACCGTCCAACTGGGATCCTCCCTGCACAACGGTCCTCCCTGATAGACACATTGCCTCCGGTTCTTCTCCTACACCTTCTAGACTTATGTAAGATGTGAATGACAGGGGAACCTGAGAGACTTCAGTAGTGTGTTAACAAGGAAACGGTCACAACATAGCATCACTACCATTTCTGTCCCTTACAAGTGGGCTGTGTCTAATGAGCATCCCGTGACCAGGGCAGGAGGGGAGTAATCTGGAAACATCTGAAAACAAGACACTGTCCTGACACAGAAATGTCAGACGAGACACTTGTGATAAACACTGTAAGCAGAGAGAGGGTTGTGTCTCTTTGGGACTGCTGGCTGTTTGCCTGGATAAGGTCCCATGAGATGGTGTTACTGTGATGAATTTGCCCTGATACAAGACAACTCTTCAATTTATAAGCTCAGAAACTCTATCTCATCAGATGTCTAGAGTAAGTAAGATGTCACAGTAACCAGACTCACAAGAGATGGGTATAAGTCTTAGTCTATGTAGACTGTTCCAAAAGCATACCATGTACTGGGTAATTTATAAACCAGCAGTCCCCAACCTTTTGGGCACCACAGACTACTTTTGTGGAAGACAATTTTTTTCCATGGATGGGGGTCAGGGAGAGAGTGGGGGTGGGTGCACATGCGCAGTTCACAATAGGGTTTGCAATCCTATGAGAATCTAATGCCACCACTGATGTGATAGGAGGCGGAGCTTGGGCAGTCATGTGAGCGATGGGGAGTGGCTGTAAACACCGATGAAGCTTCTCCTGCTCACCTGCTGCTCTGCTGCTGCTGTGTGGCCCAGTGCCTACCAGGGCTGTTACTGGCCAATACTGGGTTGTGGCCCTGGGGGGTTGGGGGCCCCTGTTATAAACAGCGGAAATTGACTTCTTACGATTCTGGAAGTCCGAGATCAGGGCACCAGTCCAGTTGGGTTCTGATGAGTGCCCTCTGCCAGGTTGCAAACTGCAGACATGTCAGTGTCCTTGTGTCCTCACGTGGTGAAGGGGCTAGGGAGCTCTGGGAGTCTCTTTTCTAAGAGCATTGTTCTCACTTGTGAGAGCTCCACCCTCATGACCTAATCATGTCCCCCAAACCCCATCTTCTAAACAATTGCCTTGGGTGTTAGGATTTCAGCATGTCAGCATGTAAAGTTAGGATTAGTTGGGTGGGTGAGGGTCATGAACATTCAGACCATAGCAGTATATGAAACCAAATTTCACTTTGCTTGTTTCTAATGAAAAACATCTGCATAATATCTTGAAATTACAATTTATTAAAAGGTTTCTTGGTGAATCTGAAGTCAAAAAAAGTGAAGGACTTGTTAGAATCATACATGTGGAGGCTTCAGGCTGTGCCAGCATGCTGGGTCCATCCCCACAGCAGAGATATGACAGAGGACCATGTCCCCTGGTGCTGAGGTGGGGGCCACTATGTTCTGATCACTGAGACTCTTGCTTTTCTATTCCTTGAGGCTGGACAGCTCTCCTCTAGCTGTTTCTCTGTTATATACAAGGGCTGTCCAGAAAGGATCCAGCCGTGGAACCATTCTCTTGATATTGCCAATGGCTGGATTTTTCCCCAGACAGCTCTCCTATGTTAATACCTTCACTCTGATTTCAATCTAGTCTTTTTAACCAGAAAGTAGGCACTCTCTCTTTAATGCCTTCTCTGTATTATCCTGTAGTGATGTGATAATACACAGAAGACAATCTTACTTCCTTAATTTCTCTATTCTGGAAGAATGTTTTCTGTTACTCTAGTTCTAGGAAAATAACAATAGCATTTTCTATGAACTATTCACAAAAACAGGAAATTAAAATTTTTTTGTTTTTTTTTTTTTAGTTATCTATTACTGTAATAAACCAACCCCAAATACTATGGCTTAAACCAGTAACAATTTATTATTTCCTATATTCTTGTGAATAGATTTGGGTTATATGTGTGGGTCTTCTATGCTATATGACATTGGTTGGGGACTTATTTGGCTGCATTCAGCTGGCAATTGGGGTGAGTTGGAAGGTCCAAGATGTCTTCACTCCCATTTTTTTTCTTTTATTTCTTAATTAATTATTAAACTTATTGGGGTGACATTGGTTGGTAAAAATTACATAGATTCCAGGTGTACAGTTTTACATTACATCATCTATATAGTGCATTATGTGTTCACCACCCAGAGTCAGTTCTCTTTCCATCACTATATATTTGATGTCCCCTTCCTACTTTCCCAACCCCCTCCCCTCTTACCCTCAGGTAACCACTAAACTATTGACTGTGTCCATGAGTTTTTGTTTCTTTGTTACTTTCAATTTTTATATTCCATCTATAAGTGAACTCATATGACTCTTGATTCTTTTCAGTCCAGCTTATCTCACTTAATATAATGATCTCAAGGTCCATCCGTGTTGTCACAAATGGCAGTATTTCATCTTTTCTTATTTCTGGTCACTCCCATTTCTTGGCTATTTTTCTCCACCATGTGGTCTCTTCACATGACTAGGCTGAGCTTCTTCATAACTTATTGGTTGAAGACAAGCTTGTCCAACTGCAGTAGTGTTAGGGTATTATATGTGTGGCTCAAGACAATTTTTCTTCTTCCAGCCAAAAGGGAAGCCAAAATGTTGGACACTCCTGGTCTAAGAAGTCTTATCTGGCAACTGGTTTCAAGATAGAGGAAGTGAAAGCTCTGAGTGCTCTTAAGTACATATCCTTTTGGTCAAGGTAAATCACAAGGCCAGCCCCACTGTAGAAGATAGACTCTACTATTGATAGATAGAATACACACAGGAGGGAAGGATTTAAGGGTGGCTGTCTTTGAACTCTGTCTGCCACAATATACCTTCGAGCCACAATATTTCCAATAGGCAAAATACTGCCATCCCCTTACTAAAATGTCTCCTTGTATTACAACATCAGCTTAAGATCAGTATTCCATCATCTAAGTCATGCCTGGGTGCCATGAGGCTGCTTTGGTGCAATTCTTCATATGCAAAGGTGTTTGAACTAAAAGTACAATTTATGTGCCTACAAAACCTGACATAGACCAGTAGATCAGGACCAGGAAAGCCCCAGTGTACAGTCATGTTCAAAAAAGTGGGGGCTGGAGGTGGGAGAAGCACTTAGATGTCACTGGCTTCTTGGTGCACATGTGCCCAGTTCTCCCTATTCCAAAGCCAGGACATGCATATTAAGTCCCAGTTCTGCTCCCTGGTTTTGATTATCTTTTGCTCTTGACTTTGCTTTCTGAACTTTTAGATCTGCTCCCTGAGTCATGCATTTTGTCCATGCAACAGGACCTGTGTCTGAGTATTTTCCCCCAACTTGCTTTCAGCCCTTCAATGTTTGGAAGCCCAAAGGAATTTTTAAATTTCAATGTGAACCATCTCCATCCCTTTTCATCAAAGTTGGCAAAGCTTCTTATAATCTTTGTGGTTTTCCTCTGAGTCCACTTACATTCTATTTCATTAGACAAAAGACAAAGAGTCATAAATTATTTTGAGTAAGGCCTGTCTCTGCTTAGGGTTATGGTTGGGATGTTTTTGGACAAACTTGTAAGATTCTTCAAAGTCCTGGGATGGCTACCTTAAATCTTTCAGTGACCTCAACACGCTCTCTACAGCCACACCTTCCATTTGATTTGGACGCCAAGGCCTTTCCTCTGTGGTCATTTTCCACTTTGAAAGCCTTTGGCTGCTCACAGCAGGTTTCGTGGCAAGTCCTATGTTGGAATGATTTCCTGTCACTTTTTTTGAGAACTGAAGAGCTCCTTTTTAGGCCCTCTGCTCTCTTATAATCCCTTATCGTGATTGGTAACACATGCCAGCTGACACTTTCACGTTCTTTCAGCACTCTCCTTAGTTAGGGACATGATTTCATTAGGTACATTTCATATTATCTATATTACACAATCATCTTGCCAATTTTTTTTTTTTACCAAGTCTAACAGCACTCTCCTTTTCTTCTAGCCTCCCATAGCAATTTGCTCACCAGCTTTTCAGCCTCGCATCTGTATCCCACCACCCTGTCCTCTGCCATCACCCAGTCCCAAAGCCAATGCACAAGACTGAGGTTTTTGTTACGGCAGAACCTTACTCTGGTTCCTGTTTCAGATACGTATGCATGCATAAGAAACTACCTCCAAATTCAGACACATTAAAGCAGTGGTCATATTTGCTCCTGATTCCGTGGGCCAGGAATTTAGTAGGCACGTTGGGGATGATGTGTCACTGTTCAAAGGTGCTTGCTGTCCCACCTGAGATGGCTCAGGCAGCTGGGGAGTAACTGGCTCAGCTGTATTGGGGTCATATGGCTGGGATTTTATTTTTGTTATTGATTGAGGTTTTTTTATTCTTTTCCCATGATTACATTGGGCTTCCTCACAGCATGCTGATCTAAACGTAGTCAGACTTCTTTCATGGTACCTGGATTCCTTTAGAAGAAAGTAAAAGCTGCCATATTTAAGGGGAGAAGAAATAGATCCCACCTCTTGATGAATGGAAATGTATGCACATAGGGGAGGACAACAATTGATGGACTCCTTGCTGAAGGCTATCAATCAGAGATCTTCTGTATTAGAATTGCTCAAACTTTTCTCATCATAACCTGTAAGAAATATGTGAGACCTAGGCAATATCTACCTACTTATAAATAAATAGTTTCAAGGAAACATGTTTACCTTTATTGCATGAAATGTACTCATGTGTTCTAATCTATTCTAATAATTTTTTCCAAAAGTTAAAAAAAAATCCAATATTATTTTCAACTAAAGAGTTGAGATAAGTAATTTAAAAAATATTGGTTCTGATTAAAATCCCTGAGTATATGACAAAGTGAGTATAATTTAAAAATGTGTTCCAAAATAATTTGCCAAAAGCTATGCAACATGACTGAGGCAAAGAAGAGATGATCACATCTTCTAGTTTAAGCCAAGCTCTTTCAATCCCACTCAACTTTATTTTTTTAAGATTTATTTTATTGTTTTTGACAGAGACAGAGAGACAGAGAGAAGAGGGAGGGTCCAGAGCAGTCTCTAAAGTTGTATGTCATCAGTTTTTAACATGGTTTTGTTCCGCATGGGTGGGTAGGGGCTGCGCAGGGTGAGAACTGGGCTGGGAGCCTCCCGCATGGGAAGCACACCTCAGTTCAGCATATGGGTCCACACAGGCCGGGGCTGGGACTCGATCCTTGGTCCCCAGAGCTGCAAAGCAAGCGTTTAACTCACTGAGCCATCCCAGCCTCCCCTCACTCAACCTTAATACCACATTGTTGAGCCAGTTCCACGTATTACATGGTTTCCATTCAAACTTTGATCTGAGTTCTTAGTATATATTGTTGCCAGATTTAAGATAACAACAGGTCCTACAGCTCCAAATCCTGTCCTTTCTGTACATTATCCCACTTTTTGGTCCTACTATAACAGATCAAAGACATCTGCAACTTTCATCCCTTGTCAAACAATTTTTTAAAGAGGAACAATTTTGTGGTGGTATTGTGGAGCTTATAACTGTGAAAATAAAACTATTCCTCAAACCCTTGGACTCATGAGTTGTGAAAAGAGAGTTATTGTGAGCACAGTTCTGCTGAAAGTGAGAAATGTGTCTCTCACCTTCCAGAATCAGCCAGTTCCAAGATCTCATAGTGTGGACCTTACTTCTCTTCCTTGGACTCTCAATTCCCTAGTTGAACTGTCTCTTTGCATATACCTCTACACTCACAGCTAAAAGTTATGGTTCTGTCAGTATAGCATGTGCTCAAAGAACACTTCATATAATTCGATATGCCACGTACAATGTAATGAAATCAAAATAATGTAATCACAGCTTTTTTCTTATTCTCGCTTTCCTTTGTTGTAAAGGGATAAAAGATTGAATTTGAATTATGAAATTTAAAAGATGTTTAAAGTCATCAAGAAGGGGTTTATATTTCTTCATAAGTAATATATGGAGTTTGGCTTGGATCATCTCTAAGAACACTTATAATTCTGGGATTCTGTCGCCAAAGAGACTTTCGATGAGAGGAAATAGTGACCTGTATGTCTGTCTCTATCTTCACTTCTTGTGTCAAAAACATCTATAGATACTAAAGCCCAGTTTTGCATTACACTTCATTTTTATAACAAGGAAAAATTATTTTGGAAGGATAGGTTGACAAGGGACATGGGTGGATTTCCAAAATTAACTGTGAAAGACAGATCATCTGGGTATGACTGAAAGCCATGCATAACCTTTGTTCCCAGATATCTCATTTCAAAAATGTCACTTTCTGCTTATATGATGTTACTGTCATTATACTATTTTAAGCATTCATATCTTTGTTCTGGAGCTGAACAGGAATTACTGCTGCTATATTTGGGCTTATTAGAAATAATTTAAAATTCACTCAAAAGCAATAAAAATCACTTTTTTAATATGGTTGAATTTGGTTAATTGTTGAAATTTGCAATGCAATTTTTATTGTCTTTTAGAAGCACTAGCTTAGCATCTATGTATATAGATCAAGACTATTTTTAAATATCTCCTAAAGAAATGGCTTTATAAAGATTAATTTTTCTTTAATTTTTAATTCCCTAGAGTGAGGTTAAAGTACAATTAATTATGTGACAGTGTTGCTTAAAATTTTAAACTTTGCTTCATATGAATAATCAAAAAAAAAAAAAAGAAAAACATATGACAGTTGAAATAAATTTTTATTGCTCCATAAATTGTTTACTCAATACTTGGACTAAGGTAAAACCAGATGATACATGGCAAATGGGGAGAAAAAAATCAGTTCTTTAGAAAACAAATAGTTTCTCCTCTGATCTCCCAGAGAGATTGACAGGAAGATATAGACTGGGAATCAGATAAAGCCTGGAAAAGAAAAGTCTCCAAATATTGAAGGAATGAATCTATTTACCTTGATCATCTGTAATTCATACTTTACTCTCTAAATAATCCTAAGTTCTCTCACTTCAAATTTGGATCAAAACAAAGAAAGATAACAAAATGTGCTTGAATTAAATGAGTCTGTGAGCATTAGGCTCTTGTCACCACACAGGCAAGGGGAGAGAAACCAGCTCAGATGAGGAAAGGTTCCCTGGGCAAGGCTGCTGGGAACTACTTCAGCTGATGGGCAGCAAACCAGAGGGAGAAAGGAGTCAATACACCCGAGTAGATGACAGTAGAGAACAAAACACATCCAGAAAGTGGAGTGGCATCAGATGGCATGGGCCTTGGAGCACTTCAGAAGTTGAAGAGTCAGATTGAGAAGAAGAACAATAATTAATAACGGGCCATGTTGGTTTAAGAGCATCCCTGTATTCAGCTGTAATACGCTTTCTGTGACATGGTTTCAGAGGGTGAGCAGGTATAGGGTAGGAGAAGTGAAAATTACATTTTAAAGACTGGGAAGGAGCTATATTAATTTTTAAAGTCACAAGCTAGTTTAAGTACCCCAAGGGCAGAGGAAGAAATTAAAGTGGGTGCTCATTATTCAGCCATACAGACTATTTATACAGGGCTCAATAAGTAAACTGTTATCTAAGTTGGCTCAGGCTGCCATAACAAAATACCATGGGCTGGGTGGCTTAAACAACAGACATTTATGTTCTCACAGTTTTTTGAGGCCAAAGTCTAAGGTCGAGGTGACAACATGGTTGTTTTCTGGTACAAACTCTCTTCTTGCCTTGTTTCATTCTGTCCTCACATGTTGGAGAGAATGAGAAAGCATACCCTCTCCCTGGTGTCTGTTCTCACAAGGACCCTAATTCCATCCATTATGAAGGCCCAACCCTCATAACCTCATCTAAACCCAGTTATCTCCCAAAGATCCCATCTTCAAATACTATCACATTGGGGAATTAGGACTTCAACATATGAATTTGAGCAGGATACAATTCACTTCAGGGCAATAATCAATATTGATGATCTCAGAGTTACTAGAAGAGTCACAGATTATATTTTATTCCCCTTTGCCCAACAACATCTGTACTTGGTTTGGCATTGAAGTTGTTCTCAGAATAAAAATGTATTCTCTCAATTCCTTCTATTGAATATCAGTCTACCTTAATTCTAATACATGGTATTTTAGAATAAAACCTTTTCTGTCACCAGTCATTTCATGGATATGAAGGATCTTTATGACACTTTTTCCTATTTCTCTTGGCAAACAAAAATGGTTGTCAATGGCTCACATTTTGCATGCAACCCAAGTGTTGACCTTGCTCATTCCAAAGGCTACTTTCTGTTCTACCTGAGAAGGACATTGGCTCAAGGGTTGTTTATGACGCTGCTCCTTTTATGAGTATCATGTCACTCCCAGCTCTACCATGATCCCTCACTGCCTGGGAATTTGGGGTGTGGCCTCCCTTCAATGTAGTGCTGATACCTAGGCTTGGGGGCAGTAGATTCTGATATTCTACAGTCCTGCTATTTCTTACCATTCCAACTACCCAAGTCTAAGTTGGAATATCAGACTTCAGTGAAGGGTCAGAGAAAACATGAGGGAATAATTCAGGAGGAAGCAAAAGAAAATCTTATTCTAAGTATGATTTTTTCATCTAATGAAGTTACGTATCACATGGACACACATTAATTCCTCGCTTTAGGTTAACCCTCCATTCACAGAGCACCTTAATATTCAGATTACTGTCCTCTAAGGATTTTCCCTGCCTAATACCATTCTATCCCTAGAACTGAGTAGTCAGAAGCAAGTATGTTCCCAGAGTGTACATTACTCAGCCTAGAGTGAAACTCTTAAGGTGGAGGAGGCAGGAAACAAGCTTCAGAAGAATACTCTGGGTGGGTTTTAGTCCTCCTAAGTCCTGACTCTTTTGAAGTCTCTTCATCACTAAGTCAACCTTATTCAGTGGTGTATAATATTGCTTTATTCAGCCTCAGGGTTTTGCATATAAACTAATGACATGTAAATTATGAAAATTAACATACAGAGAAGATGTAAGTCAGTAAGAGATACAGAGAGGAGCGATTGGTCACTTTAGGCCCCTCCTAAAGACTTGTCTGGGTGGGTATTTTTTACCCCATTATGTCTCTTTGCTTTTGGTATTAAAAGACTTTACTGCTCTATCCTCCTGGGGAAGAACATTTCATTTTTCCTAATATGAGTTAAAGAAAAAGTCTAGATGCCTTAAGCATCTTCCTTTCAAGTAGCTGTTTGATGGCAGTGAGTAAAATCAACATCATGGGCACAATGGAGCAGAATATTTGAAAGCAGGAATGACTGAGAAAAGTGAGAGACATAACTACTTCTAATTAATTTATTTATTTTTATTTTTGACAGAGAGAGAGAGAGAGATACAGAGACAGAGAGAGAACTGAACTGGGGGAGCTCCCAGTTCAGCATATGGTTCCACACTGGCTGGGGCCGGGATTCGATCCTCGGTCCCAGGGCTCCAAAGTCAGCGCTTAACCCACTGAGCCATCCCAGCTTCACCTTTTTTTTTTTTTTTTTAATTTTTTTTAAATTAATTAATTTATTTTTATTTTTGACAGAGAGAGAGAGAGAGATACAGAGACAGAGAGAGAACCATAACTACTTCTAGAATATTTGATTGATTCCCTATCTCTGAAGACATGGCTAAGGAGCAGAGCCTTTCCTTTAGTAAGGTTTTGAGAGGCTCCTGTGCCATCAGTATGCTGGTTAATAAAAATAAAGGTGATTTCAGGCATTTCCTGATTTGTGCCTTGAGACCCTCCTCCCTTAAGGCTGCACATTCTAGAGAAGCCTGTTGTTTTCTGTTTTACACCTATAAGCTATACTGTCAACTTACACTGTATGCTACCATTTACCGCAAGTAACTACTTTTTGTCACATTGCATAATAATGATGATCATTGTAATTATATATCAACACAATGAGCTGATGGAATAATAACAAGACTCCGGTACCTTCTCTGCATGCTTAACAATTGATTTCAGCCACAAACATATGGCCAGCCTGTGCCGCCCTACTGTGTAGTGTCAGAAGTTTATGTTCTATCACAAGGGGGGCTTCTAGCAGGGTGTGGGATGCGCTGCTACACACACCTGTTGTCAGTTTCCAGAAGTTATTTCTGAAGCTTACATATTATTCTCTGGATTACTGTCTGGTAAAACTTTAGAGGGAATTGTGATGGGTCAGTGCAACCTACCTAATAAATTCATTTCAAGACAACATTTGGGTTATCATAAGAGATCTTATGAACAAAAACAGACAAATACACCATACTCAACGGTAACTGGAGATGTGGAGATTAACTTGTCTGGACTCATAAGATTTTCACATCAATTTCCCCTGAGGTATCAGATCCATCTCTAGGGCAGTTATTTATATGAACTAAGGCAGACAGTACATGTAGTAGGCTGGAGCATTTTTATCTTAAATGAAAGCAAGATGTGAACATGTGTAAAAGCCGCATCATTAAAAGGGCTCCCCCCCCGCTCCACCCCCATTTGTTTGTGACCATTTGTTCTAATAGAAATTCTAGATTTTATTCCCCTGATTCTTAGAGATTAGTCTTTATGAAATTTGTGATTGTTTTCTTATTCAACACATTAACACATTTTTTTAAGATTTATTTTTTATTGTTTTTGATGGGGGGGGGGGGCCCCGAACAGTCTCCATAGTTGCACATCATTGGTTCTTCTACATAGTTCTATTCCACAGGTGGGCGCAGGGCTGCACAGGGCAGGAACTGGGCCGGGGTCTCGCCCCAATGAGAACTGAACTAGGGGAACTTCCCAGTTCCACATATGGGTCCACACGGGCCGGGACTGGGATTCGATCCTTGGTCCCTGGCGCTGCAAAGTGAGCGCTTAACCCACTGAGCCATCCTGCTTCCCCTATCCATCACATTGTATCTGAAGGTTTCTATTTGGAAATTCTAAGACAGAGGAATGAATAGTCCCACTCTTAATTCGTGTACCCGTGTTATTATTATTAGTTTGAAGATAAATAGTACCAGAGTTCTGTCAGAGGTTTTTCTAAGTGTGGAAAATGTGCGATCTTTTTTGTCTGATTTTTAGTCTCCGCCCCAAGCTAGAAACAAACAAGACCACCTCTGCCATCAAAAGTAAACCCAGGTACGAATTATTTTTGAAAACATCCCTACCGTACTCATCAATGACTCTTTCTTTTTCTCCTTCTTTTAGTGTCAGCCAAACCCAGACCCCACAGTGATGAATACTCAAAGAAGATCCCTCCCCCCAAACCCAAACGCAATCCAAACACTCAGCTGAGCACATCGTTTGACGAGACCTACATCAAAAAGCTCGGGCCCGGGAGGACGTCGCTCACGCGGGACTCCTCCCTCTCCCAGGTGGGCAGCCCCGCGGGGGACACTGAGGAGGAGGAGCCCGTGTACATCGAGATGGTGGGGAACATCCTCAGAGACTTCAGGAGAGAGGACGACGACCAGAGCGAGGCCGTGTACGAGGAAATGAAATACCCCCTGTTTGATGACTTAGGCCAGGACTTCAAATGTGACCTTGACCATCACAGTTGTTCTTCGCAGTGTGCTACGCCCACCGTGCCTGACTTGGACTTGGCCAAGTCCTCCGTGCCAGGTCCTCCCAAGGGTTTGCTGTGTGACATCCCCCCGCCCTTCCCCAACCTGCTTTCTCATCGACCCCCACTGCTGGTGTTCCCACCAGCCCCCATGCAGTGCTCCCCCAATTCCGATGAGTCTCCGCTCACCCCGTTGGAGGTCACGAAGCTTCCTGTGTTGGAAAACGTGTCTTACATGAAGCAGCAGGCCGGAGCCTCTCCGTCCTCGCTGCCGTCCCACGCCTCCGGCGCCCCCAAACTAGAGAGAGACCAGAGCGGAGCCCTAGGACCGGCCCCTGCTGCCCCCGGGCTCTCCTCGTCGCCTCCTCCGCCTTCCACATTGTACCGAACGCAGTCCCCCCACGGCTACCCGAAAAGTCACTCGGCCTCCCCCTCCCCTGTGAGCATGGGGAGGTCCCTGACGCCCCTCAGCCTCAAAAGGCCACCCCCCTACGACGCTGTGCATTCAGGCAGCCTCTCCCGGAGCTCCCCCTCAGTGCCTCATGCGAGCACCAGGCCCTTGTCCCAGGATGGGAGCAAGATGGTCAGCGCGTCGGGGAGCACCTACGGCCCAGCGCACAGCGGCTCCCGGTCCAGGACGCCCACCAGTCCTCTGGAAGAACTCACCAGCCTCTTCAGCTCCGGCCGAAGCCTGCTGAAGAAGTCGTCCAGCGGCCGCCGGTCCAAAGAGCCCGCCGAGAGTAAGTGTGCGGGGCGTTCGCGAGTCCCCCGCTAGGGCGCGCGACTCCACCGTGGCCCGAGGCGCACGGGCCCCTAGCCCTGCACGAGCCTTCGTGCTGTCCCTTGGCATCTCACAGGGTCGTGTTTCCCTTTCGCCACGCTGAAGAGAATAGTGTGTTCTAAAAGAAGGAAAAGTGACAGCCAGCACAACGTAAACTGCCCATTTAAAAAGAATGAGGCTTTTTTCCTTTTATTGTTAAATGTATTGGGGTGACACTGATTGATATCAATTACATTGTTTCCAGGTGTACAATTCTACATGACGTTGTCTATACATCGCATTATGTGCTCACCACCCAGAATCAGCTCTTTCCATCACCTATATTTGATTCCCTCTCCTTACTTCCCCCCCCCCCCCCCCCCCCCCCCCCCCCCCAGCTCTCCCACCCACCACCCCCTTACCCTCAGGTAACCACTAAAATATTGACTGTGTCCGTGAGTTTTTGTTTCTTTGTTCCTTTCAGTTTTGTATTCCACCTATAAGTGAGGGCATATGTTTCTTGATTCTTTCAGTCTGACATTTTGCTTAATTAGATGTTTTCAAGGTCCATTCATGTTGTCACAAATCGCTTTATTTCATCTTTTCTTATTGCTGAGTAGTATTCCATTGTGTAAATGTACCACAACTTCTTTATCCAGTCATCTATCAGAGGACATTTTGGTTGATTCCACGACTTGGCCACCATGAACAGTGCTGCGATGAACATTGGGTTACATGTATCTTTGCGGATTAAGGTTTTCAGGTTTTTTGGGTAGATGCCCAGAAGAGGGATTGATGGGTCATATGGCAATTCCATTCCTAGTTTTTTGAGGAATCTCCACACTGCCTTCCACAGTGGTTGTACCATTTTAATGAAAATGAGGAATCTAAATTCTTACAGTGGCTCTGGAAAGTCTAAGAAGACAGATCTCTAGGAGGTGTTTAGATAACGATCTTAATTTTGGCGGGAGACTGGTTCAAACATGGAATGGATAAATGTTAAAATTTATCTTTATTTTATATTAAAAGCCGGCTTGAGCAAATCTATATTAGAAAGACTTTGCTCAAGACTATAGATTAGAAATCTATATTGGAAAGACAGTAATTCCAATGGAATTTAGTACTTGATTTGGTAACATAATGAATGTTCACTGTGCATGCTTTATGTTCTTATATTCTTACCTGCACTCTAAACTAGAATAAGCTAATTGTTTTTCCTCTTAAAAGCCATGGTAATTAGCATCTTATTACTATGGTGCTCTTCCTAGATATGTGAATATATAAATTAGGGAAAAGTCACTAAGTGATAAATAGGTAGTGAGCTATTTACCACTGAATTTCAAAGACCAGGAAACATCTGTGTCTGAATGATTAATGTTTTTGTGCCTCCCAGATCACTCCATAAATACAGAGTAAATAAAATCAACACAGATCCCAGCTTTCTAAATGTCCATTTCATTACAGTATATTGCTTTCTCTTTTAGAAAATGCATTAGGCACCTAAGCTGATATTAACCATTTACATCTCAAATGATCCCATCACAGAATTATGTTATTTATCTATTCATAAAGTCACACTGAAGGCCTTCCTTAATCAAAGAAAAGAGATCCTTAGTACTTTTGATGATGAAGATGATGATGACACTCCTTTGATAATTTACATTCCTTGGTAGTGATAAGACTCCTATCTTATCTGTTTTTCTATTTACCCAGAGAAATTCATGAAAGCATTAGCTGCTTAAATAATCCTTCCCCCAAAAACTGTTTATTTACCTGACTAGAAGGCAACAATCTGTGATACATAATCATCACAACTGGGTGTCTTACTAACATCAAGAGGCCAGAGGCCAGGATACTGATTAATGAATGTCCTAAGGTACACAGGACAACCCACTGCAAAAAGAAAAAGAAAAAAAAGGATTGTCTAGTCCACATAGTTCTGAGTTTGGGAAACCATTATTTATATTTGTTAAAATTTAAAGTTTCTTTTAGGGGAAGCCGGGGTGACTCAGTGGGTTAAGCACTCACTTTGCAGCACCAGGGACCGGGGATCAAATCCCGGCCCCGGCCCGTGCGGAACCATATGCTGAACTGGGAGCTCCCCCAGTTCAGTTCTCTCTCTGTCTCTGTCTCTGTATCTCTCTCTCTCTCTCT